>CAVNYN010193648.1:1108-12475 GCA_963692815.1 Nyctanthes arbor-tristis
CTGAATTTCTTTCAGATCATTTATCTTTTGAAAACATTCTTTTGCAAAATGACCAGGTTTTTGACAGTAATAACATTTCTTCCCCTTTTTACTCTTCCATTTACCTTTGAAATTATCTTTTCCTTTTTCAAAAAAGTTTTTATTCTGTTTAGAAGAAGAAGCTGCAGAAGAGTTAGAATTTTTCTTGTTTTTAAAATGTTTACCTTTAACAGTAAAAGCCTCAGATTTTCCAAAATCCTTTTGCTCAATTTTTAATTCTAACTCTTTGTTCCGCAAAGAAGAAACTATTATATCAACAGTCACACTTTCTCTACCATATTCCAAAGCATTTTTCAAGTCTTTGTACTTCTCAACAAGAGAGTTTAAAAGAGCTATAACTTGCTGGTCATCGGAAATTTTTTCTTCACATTTTGCAAGATCTTGAGTGAGTTTTGCAAATCTATCAATATTTTCCTCAAGATTCAACGAATTGTCAAATTTAAAACCAAAAAACTGTTTTAGTAGATAACATTTATTTGGCATGGTCCTAGTGAGGTACAAGGTTTCTAACTTCCCCCAAATCTCACTAGCACTCTTAGTCTCTCCCACCTTTCTCAACACATTATCCGACAGGTGTAGAAAAATAGAACTCCAAGCTTGCTCATCTATTTCCCTCCTCCTAAAGGCACTAAACTCAGCAGGATAGGAATTATCTAAGGCATATGCACATTTTTGTTGCAATAAAAGGGCACACATCTTTTGGCGCCAGAGACTAAAGTCTCCGGTACCCAACCAAATATCAATATCAAAACGAGCAGCCATAACTCAATGCAACAAATAAATCATAACAATAGTACAACAAACCAAGCAGCAGATAAAAATAGCAAAGATGACAGCAAGAGTTAATATCCAGAGACTATTCACAGTAACACAATTCTATATCCCAAAAATTACAACAAAATAGTAGGTAATCAAGGCAGACACTAATATGCAAAATTAGTAGCCCGCTCAGTCCTAAAAACCAGTGAAATTAGCCAACAGGCTTTAAGACACAAAAACTAAACAAGGTTTGATAGTAATTTTCAAAATACACTTATCAAATCCTAGTAGTTCCAGCCCCTCAGCTTCTTGGATCCTCGTAGGAGGCCCAAGACAAAGGCAGCAAAGACACTCTAATCCGATAAGTTTCTTTTGAAAATATCAAACCCAAAAAGAATATTAAAAGTTTAGGAGAGGGTGTTACCCGGTTTTGCAATACTCCGAGCAATTTATAGAACTTTCAATATATCATATATGCATTATATCCAATACCCAGCAATAGCATCAACAGGCAACCCTTTGTTGCCTTAACGACGCTCTTCCGATCTCAAAATAGCCACCGTTTATCCCAATGTCAGCCACAAAAAGCAGTTTAATTTTCTGTCCGAAAACAAGAACCAGACACTGATTACAAACAACCTCAGAAACAGAAAATAAATTGTGCTCGAAATCAGGAAATCTATCCAAAATGGCAGAAAATATTCAAGACATATTAGGGACAGCAGTGTTCTTCAAGAACCAGATTAGCAGTAAAACTCAGTAATTTCAGGAGATAAGACAGCAGAAAAATAAGAAAGAGTTCAACTACAAAGATACAAAGTCCAGTAAAATAAAAACAGAGAATACACTTATCTTTGGAAAATGCAGAAGCAGAACACGCCACGGAGAGTAGCCCAGAAAGTCGAGCAGAATATTCAGTTTTCTGTTCTTCAAGAAAATTCGTGAACCCCTGTGGACACAGGAAACGCTCAAACTTTCCAAAGAGAATCTTGGTATCTGTAATCGGGTGAAGTGTTGGGGTCAAGAATGATACTAATTTCTATCCAGCGAGAAATTCCACAAAGGAACCTCCGGTCCTCTTCAATCGGCCAAGTTATCCACAAAAACCCTACAAAGATTCAAGCCTGATGTCTAGGAAATGCAGAATCGGAAGCATTCGAGAGAACGCCCAACTATGTTCGCGATTTGAACCCTAATTTTGGGAGTCGAGTATAAGGAACCCCAAATACAACCTACGGTCAGAACCCCAATGCCCCAATTTCAGACCACAGAACGTCGATTACACACTCCCAAGTATGCTCTGATACCACTGATATGTTAATCGACCCTTAAAACACCCACAACAAAACTAAAAATCGGTAATGCAAAAGAAACGAACACAAGATATGTTCGCTCCGAAGGCACGGAGTTCGGCACCACCGCCTACGTCTCCGTTTGAAGCTCCACCGGAGTGGAAAAGCCTCGGTTCCACTATAACCGTCAAAAAACCAATTTACAAAAGTTCACAAAGAAAACTGAACACAAACGGAGATCAATACACCCTAACACTCTTTAGATCCCTCCTACAATCTCACAAAGAGATGCTCACAAAGAACACAAGAGAGAACCCTAAGAAAACATACAACAAAGAGGTGAAGAGGCGTAAGACTATCTCCTTCAACCCTAAGCTGAAGAGTGTAACCCTTTTATATGACAAATGAATGGCTGGGATGCATCTTGGATATCCAACGGCCCAAAGTGTAGCAACAGTTTTGAAAAACGTGTTTTGAGAACCCGACTTTATTTGTTAAAATAAAACAACTTCTACAAGGTCACAAAAAGAATCAAACCCAGGGACAGAGAGTTGCATATTAGTAAGCAAGCTATGACGTTGACTCAAAGCATCAGCAACCTTATTGACGGATCCAGATTGATGCTTAATTACAAAAGTGAAATGTTGGAGAAAGGCCAGTATCCAAGATGCATGACGAGAAGAAACCGAATCTTGACAAGACCAGTGTTTAAGCTCCTCGTGATCTATAAAAAGAATGAATTCATGCTGGAAAAGATAGTGTCGCCAGTGACAAATGGCCTGAACAACAACGTAAAATTCCACATCATAAATGCTATAACGACTAAGAGAACCATTAAGTTTTTCACTGAAATAAGCTACGGGGCATCCTCCCTGACTTAATACGGCATCAATACCCACCTTTGAAGCATCACAGTGTAATTCAAATGGTTCATCAAAATTTGGCAAAGCAAGAATAAGGGATGAAGATAGCCGTTCTTTAACAAGTTGGAATGCAAGATCAGCTTCTTCTGTCCAAACAAAAGGTGTAGCACGCAAACAATCAGTTAGGGGGGCCATAATGGAACTAAAATGAGGGATGAAATGACTATAAAACGAGGCCAGCCCATGGAAACTTCTTACTTCCGAAACAGTCTTTGGAGTAGGCCAAGTAGTAGTTGCTTCAATTTTGGATTTATCTACTGCAATACCTGCACCAGATATGCAATAACCCAAAAAAATAATCTCTGGCTGCAAGAAACTGCATTTTCTTGGAGCAGCAAAAATATTTTCAGCACGAAGAATAAGTAGAACAGATCGTAAGTGTTCAAGAGGTTCAGTTTCTGTTTTACTATAAATAAATATGTCATCAAAATACACGACCACACAAGTTCCAATAAGTGACGAAGAGTCTGATTCATAATCCTCATAAACGTGCTTGGGGCATTAGAAAGTCCAACGGGCATCACAAGCCATTCAAATAGACCTTCACGCGTTTTGAAAGCAGTTTTCCATTCATTGCCTTGTCGAATTCGTATTTGATGATAACCGCTCTTCAAATTCAATTTACTAAACACAGAAGCTCCACAGAAAGAGAAGAGCCCGGCTATCCACGTACATGCGCCAATCACCACTTTTCTTGGGAATGAGAAGAGCCGGTACTGCACACGGAACTTAAGCTCTCGTGAATGTACCCTTTTTGTAATAATTCTTCAACTTGTCACCTCAACTCAGCATGTTCAGAAGAACTCATACGATAGTGTGGTTTGTTGGGTAACAAAGAGCCATGAATAAAATCAATATGGTGTTGAATATCGCATAATGACAGAAGTCCGAATGGTAAATCAGAGGGAAAAACAGCAGAGAACTCGGCCAATAAACGAGCAACACTCTCCGGAGTGGGAGAAGATGAATCTAGTTCACACCCAACCAAAAGATAAAGCTGGTCAGTGTCCCCAACAGCTTGATTCAACTGTCTATGGGTATCAAGTAACAAAGATTCTCGAGGGGCAGCTTCCTGTGGACGGTTTGGGGCAGGTTGTAAAACAATCCGAATGCCATCATGAAGGAAACTGTAAGTGTTCAGACGGCCATTATGGATGACATTCCGATCAAATTACCATGGACGGCCCAATAGTATATGGCATGCATCCATCGGGGCCACATCACACCAAACACTATCTTGATATTTATTGCCAATAGAATAGTGCAACAAGACACGCTTAACAATATTAATTTCATTACCGCGCTGCAACCATGCAAGTTTGTATGGCCGAGGGTGACGTTCTGTTTGCAAGGCTAATTTGCTCACAGCGTCTTTAGAAATCACATTCTCACAGGGTCCCGAATCAATAACGAATTTACATATCTTCCCATTAACGGTACAATTAGAGAGAAAAATAGAGTTGCGCTGGGAGTCGGAATCCTCATCACGAGGGGATAGATAAAGATGCCGAATGACATGTGAAGGTCCAGCATCTCCAGGAAAAATCTCCTCTGGTATATCCTCATCATTAGAGACATCAAAAATAGGTGGACCATCATATATTGCATCCATGTCTCCTGTCAATAAACCACGTTCAGATTAATTCTGACATGCCGATTGACGATGCCTATATTCTCTGCAAGAAAAGCACTGGATACCACTAGTAGGGCGAGAAGTGTTACCAATGGGGAGTTTGGGCTGTGTAGAAGTATACATAAACTGAATAGATCCAGTCGAAGAAGAATTAACCCAACCACTTATGGCTGAATTTAATGTAGAAGAAATTCCTGATCTGCGACGAACTAATTGTTTTTCAATCAATAATGCTCGTTGATGAGCCTCAGACACAGTTGCAGGTGCAAAAAGATTTAATACATCCTGATAATTAACTCGTAGTCCTCCAATATAACGTGAAACTAATTGATCTTTTTTTTCAACAACATCAGTGCATGCTAAGAGTTGAAAGAATGCTTCAGAATATTCATCAACAGATTGTGTCCTTTGTTTTAGATTTTGAAATTTAAGGCTTCTTTCAAATGTTTCTTTAACTTTGACCAAGACGTGATTTTGGAACGCCTTTGGTGGTCACAACTACTCTTTAATTGCTGCCACCAAGCAGTCGTACGACCACGAAATCTCATAGCAACCAACGGAACTTTTCAGATCGGAAGAGCGTCTAAAATCCAAAATTTCTTCAATAATGCATAACCAATCCAAAAAGTCATCAGCATACAACCCACTATGAAATTCTGGAAGTTCGATTTTAAAGCCTCCATCCCATCGGCGATCATCGACACCGACTCGACAAACCCCATGCCATTGAGGATCTAAGGGTGCAAAAAGATTGGTAACACGGGTTATCTCGTCATCAGACTCGGAATCAAACAAGGGGGTTAAAATCGACTCGGGGTTGCTGCCTATGTGGATTAGCAGTTCCACCGACGGGTGCATGTCGACGTGCCTGATCACCAGTTGGACCCTCTCTATTCTGATTCTGTGGTACTTCACCATGTTGTCGGCCAATTAAGACTGCAATCAAGTCACGATTTTGAGCCAATAATTCATTCTGATGTGTGCGCATGGCTGCTAACTCTGCTGTGGCTGCTAACTCTGCTGTCAATAACTCAACCTGTTGATGATAGCGAGCAACATCTGCAGCATGCTGGTTTTCCTCTATTCTGGCATCATTCGCGGCTGATTGACGTCTCGGAGGCATCTTCTTGGAGCGTAAACTGTCTCCAATACCAACTGATGCAGGGAAACGTAATAGAATGAATGAAGTTAACACAACTCGTTGATCTTCTATGAGAAAATACCGAATTGTATTGGGATACGGAGAGAACTCTCTCAATAATATAATCAAAGAAATATTCAAAGTCCAACAACCCTAGCAAAATAATAGAACCGAGTATAAATAGTTTGTCGTAACTACTAACTTGTACCATAATTAAAGAGAAGGACTCCTATGATGATAGAGCAAAAATAAAGGCTGAAAATAACAAAACAATAAACTCCACAAAGGCCTGCTGCGTATGAATTCATCCTTAGCTCAATCATGCATGTACTTGGATGCCATCACAAGTCTAGACAATTGTTTTTAAAATAATAAAAAAGAAAAGAAGACATTCCATTTAACTTTTAATCAACTTAAGTACTTATAAGAGACATGCTTAAGACATTTCTTTGACATCAACTTAAATACTAACAAGAGATCTACTTGAGACATTTCCTTGACATTCCAATTTATAGCAAAATACGCAAAACCTTATTTAAACTCACTCACATGAAACTATAGTAAATAAGGAGTGCTTTTGGTCTGTAAATAAGGAGTGCTTCTGGTCCGTTACAGAGAAAATAATAAAAGCCCAATTCGAAACTCCTACAGGATAGAAAAAGAAGAGAGGCCAAAGCAGAAAAAAGGACAAAAATCAACTAAATAGGTGGACGACAGGAAAATATGCAAAACCTTATTTAAACCCACTCACATGAAACTACAGTAAATAAGGAGTGCTTCTAGTCTGTTATAGAGAAAATAAGAAAGGCCTAATTCGAATCTCCTACAGGACAGAAAAAGAAGAGAGGCCAAAGCAGAAAAAAGGACAAAAATCGACTAAATAGGTGGACGACAGCAAAATATGCAAAACCTTATTTAAATCCACTCACGTGAAACTACAGTTAATAAGGAGTGCTTCTAGCCTGTTACAGAAAAAATAAGAAAGGTCTAATTCGAATCTCTTACAGGACAGAAAAAGAATAGAGGCTAAAGGACCCAAAAAAAAAAGGACAGAAAAATTAAGAGAGGCCAAAGGGCCATAAAAAAGGGGGGCAAAAGTGACAAAAAACGTGGACGACGATGTAGCTCACCTTCTCTCTTATATTGAATTGATTGAAATAGAAGAATAGATAAAAGAGAGATGTTATAGAAGTTCACTACAAGAAACGCCGCCAATAGCGGCGACACCCAAAAGTCACCGCTGTAGGTCTATAGCGGCGACTTTTAGCGACGACAACGTTGTTACTATTGGCCCGTACCTGTTGCCTTATAGCGACGACTCCGGACCCTGTAGCAACTACATCTATAGCGGCGACACCCTGTAGCAACGACATCTATAGCGGCGACATCATGTCGCTGCTATAGACCCCACGATTTTGGGCCACAAAAATATTTGACCCGACCCGGTCTCCGTCACCAACCCGACCCGGGACCGTGACCCACCTCCTCCTTGTTTAATTGAGGCATTATTTTGCCTCAGCCAAGGCTCGAACCCGGGAGCTCCCTTTCACGCTCCAAGCATTTTACCAATTGAGCTAAAGTGACTTTCATTTCATTGTTTGCATTTAAAATATATATTATATAAATTATTACAATAATAGTAACGAACACAATATGTACAGCAACGAGAAGTCGGTGGTATAGGGCTCCTCAAAGGCGGGAAAGTCTTCCCGCCAACTGTATAGCGACGACTTTTCATGTCGCCGCTATAGATATAATGTTGTCGTCGCTATAACCACAACCTGTAGTGACGACATCTGATGTCGCCGTTGTAGAGTGAACCTATAGCGGCGACATGATTTTGTCGCCGCTACAGGGGTTAGCCTACTGCGACGATTGCTTGTCGCTGCTATAGCCGAACCTATAGCGACGATTTTCGATGTCGTTGGAAATTGTCGTCGCTGCAGGTGATATTTCTTGTAGTGTCTCCTCTATTCACTCTTATATAATAAAAATATATATATAGAATAGATAGATGAAAGAAGAAAGTCAAAAGAAATTTGGAAAGAAGGGGAAAAAAGGAGCACAATACGCCAAAAAGGAAAAAAAGGGGAAAAGGGGGGCACATAACGACAAAAAACATGGAGGACGATGGGGTCTACAAGTTCACATTTATTATATAGTAGAGATATATCTCTCTAAGAGCATCCCCAGTGGGGATGTCAAATTTTTGAGTGGTGTAGAGGAGAGAGATAGAGAGAAAGTGATTATTTTAATTAAATGTTTGTGCAAATAGGTGTAGGAAAAAAAGAGAGAGAAAAGTGAAAAAAAGGAGAGAGATAGATATAAATTCAAAAATAATAATAAAATAGTAGTATTGAAATATTTGAAGAAGGTCGAAATTTAGAACTTACACGGGATGCGATGGAGAAAAAGTGAAGAAAAAATGGTATAAATGAGAAAAAAGTGATTAAAAGAAAAAGAAAATTAAAAAAAGGAACCCACGAAAACTTTTGCGTCTTCCTATCTCATGTTGGACCATACTCCAAGACCAAGAGCATTGGAGATGCTCTTAAACTAGCTGCCGCCTTTTTCTTTCCCCTCTGTCTACCACCACCTTCCCGCCATCGGCCTAATCACAACGATGACCACCAGCACCAAAAATCGCCACCACAAGTCGCTATTTCCACTGCCAAAAATCGCCTTTTCCACCGCCAGAATCGCCACACGATAACAAAATCTGTGCTTCCGGTGCCGCCACGCGTTGCCACTCCACCAATCGCCATCACCGGTTGATTTTTAAAACCCATTTTTTAATCGAGCCATGGCGTCAAACAATTTAATCACAAACTGAAGAATGGATCTCGGCTAGTATTCTTAATTATTAGATTCGATCTCCCTTTTTTTATCTTATTTAATGTAATACTTTTGTTATACCATTTTTCTCCACGGCTAGTGCTTCTTGAATTAAAACTCACTTATTTTTTTCAAATATTTTGTATCCTTTGATTTTTCTTTTTTTTTTTAATTTTTTGGTTACGCACCATCCCGAGCGCCCACACATACCGTCCCAAGGCTTTGGTGTAGGAGGTAAATCTCAGGATGTATCTGAATTGGCCAGGGTTAGTGTGCATTTCCACTGGCTTCCACCAATGACCTCTTTAGGATTCAAACCCTTGATGTCCCCAATTATGTATTTTTCCTCCCACCTCGTTTGCCAATCCAACTATGTCCCCCGAGGGACCTTTCTTTTTCTTTGACTGATTTGTTTTCTTGCATAGTTCCCGATGGTGGTTGGTTAGTTTGTTGTTACGATTTGTTACTATGATTTTTTTTCAATATGTTACGATGAGTTTCGTTTTGTTACTATGGTTATGGTTTTCTCCGTTCACTGGAAATCACTGTTATCATGAATCTGTTAACATTTTTTAGCCTTTTTTTACCATGGTTTCCTAGTTCTCGGTGAGTCTTTACTTTTGGTACTATGTTCTTATCCGTTGTTATTATTTTTTTTAATTTTTTTGGTAATTATTTTCTATGATTTTTTCAATTTTCTTGGGATTGTCACCATTTGTTAAAACATCAACGGTAGTTGCAGGTGTTACCAAGTGGCGGTGGCGGTGATGGTTCTTTTGTTTTGCGACCACCACATTTATTAATAAGTATTGACAATTAGTTGGTTGTATTTAAGTGATAGTGGCCGTGGTAACAACTATTACTAAGTAGCTGTATAGATTATATTTATATATTAGAATTAAAATGAATTTAGTAGTTCTTTAATAATAATACTTGAATTTAATAAAAAATGAGTTAGGGTTAGTTGTACAGCATAAAATGTGATTTTTACAATTAGATTGAATAGTAAGGTATTTTTTTAAACCCCTAATTAAAAAAGTCGTATATATCAAAAGAACACCTTTTTTTTCCAAATGAATTTCAACATTCTTTTTTGGGTGGATACGTAGGGTATATAGGGAAGGGGAGGGAAATTCAGGAAGGGGTATGTGATTTGAATTCGAGACCTCTGGCTAAGAACGCAAGTTCATCTTAACCGCTAGAGTATAATTCAAACTACAATTTTAGCAATACTTTTGAGTTAATGGCTTTGTTTAAATTTTCTGAATAAAAAAGTAATATTTTAAATTCTCTGATTGACATTCATTGCTTAGATTCTCAAATGTCATAATCAAAATTGATATTCCTTTAGGTTTCCATCTCTTATTTTATTGTTGGAGGGAAAACAAACACATTCATTCAAGAAAACCAATTTATTTACCACTAGTTTTTCACCCATGTGATGCAAGGGAAAAACAACTTATAAAATACTCTAATAAATAATAAGTTGAATAATGAGTTGCCAACAAATGTACAATTTGAGTAAAAAAAAAAATACTTGTCACATAAAGACCTCTAAAAAATAAGAATAATAAAAGAAAGAAAACGAAAAGGATATCAAACAAATTAAACTAATTCAAATTTTGAAAAGTTTCATTGAACATTACATTTATAATTTAATTGTTGTTATCGTACCCGTGTAATGTACAACACCTTTTTTTAAATTTGATAGTGATTTTCATAAAAATTAGTAAAATTTTAAAGATTATGTTAAAAAAAAAAACAGAAGAAGAAAAAGAAAAAATTAGGTTTCTAAATTTAAGAAATTTAGAGACCTAGGAAAAAAATTGAAGATTCGATTCAAATATGACAACTAATGAGAAGAGATAGGAAAAAGTTTGGGAATCTTATAATTAATTGACTATAATTAGGGTATCTAGAAATGAAAGATTCCATAAAAGGAATACCTTATATACTTCAACAATCAATCTAAATTTAAATTAATTCTCAAAAAGAAAAAGGAAAAGAAAAGAGTTTGACCAAAAATGAGCGGGAAAATCGCTGTACAAAATATACTAAGACTTAATTCATTTAATTAATATAATAATATATTGATTCTATAAGGTATTGATTCTCAAATTATTGGATGTAAAATCAATATTTAGAAAAGTAGGCGAGATATATTTGAATTATGCGCTATTCAAAGGGTTCTCTCCTTTTTTTTTTTTTTTGGCCATCATTCAAAGGGTATTCCTGTGAGGGCATACTATTAAAGTTTCACTCAAGTTTAAAAGTATTAATTCATTTCTCACAGTACTAATTTTGGAAGATGAAAATTCCTCTATTTAGGATAGTATGGATGAATTTCTATTCAAGTTTTTTGATATAGTATACATACCGTGACTTTGATAGCTCGATTCGCAGAATATACATCATGAATACAAATTTTGTTCAAATGCAACTGTCATGGTTGCCTTACTTAGAACTCGGGAACACATATTTTAGATTTTGTGTTCTCGTGCAATGCACGGGTAAGAAACTACTAATAGTAGTAGTAGTAATAGTAGTAGTTGTAGTAGTAATTATAATAATAATTGAATTTAATAAAAGTGATTTAGGGGTAGTTGTACAACATAAAATGTGATTTTTACAATTAGTTTTAATAGTAAGGTATTTTTTAAACCCCTAATTAAAAAAGTGGTATATATAAAAATAACACTTTTTTTTCTCTACATTGTTGGGTTTTTTTGTTGGGGGGGGGGGGGG
>CAVNYN010193703.1:0-14722 GCA_963692815.1 Nyctanthes arbor-tristis
TTTTTAATTAAAAGATAAGAAAAGGAAAAAAAATGCAAAGAAAGAATTTATGTGTGTCTGACATAAAAAACACTCTATCCACTCCTTTCTTCTCCACTATTTGTAAGCGGATCAAAAGGTTATCTTCATTATAATTGTAAGTTAATTTCATAGTAATTCTTCTCAATCGTTCTTAGTTTGGTTTTACAATTGTGAGGAATCAGTGCTCAGAGCCAAGTTGCAAACGGTAGAAAGACATGAGGAAGAAGTAGAAGAAGATTCCGTCTAAGAAATTATAATAGGAAGATTCTGTCCAACAAACAATAATAGGAAGCAAAATCAAATGTCTAAGAATCAATAATAGGAAGCAAAAGCAAGTGTCTAAGAAGAAGATTCCGTCCAAGGAACAACGCCCGCAAGTGGTTGTTTTGAGACACATGTTGTCCTTTTCTTTTTGAAAATGGTTGTTCTGCTTGTTTAATTGCTTGTGGTTGTGGTTTGTTAAAAGTCAAACATGGCACATTTGATATCGGTTTTGTAGGTGAGTAGTAGAATTCTAGACATCTTGTAATTTTTTTCTCCATAGAATGTTAGGTGCATTATCAAAATCTATACCTCACGATACAGACAAATATTTTGATACGTCCATTTGATATCAATAATTGTTACCAATTTACAAGTGTCAACATATGTTATCATAAACCACAATAAGCTGCTACTATTGAATTATCAAGTATTTTGTTTCACAAGAGTTATTTTATTCTGTAGTAGGCAAACAATTATTTATGTTATGTTTCCTTATGAATCAACATTTTTAGGGTGTCTACTTCTCTTCTTTCTTTCTTTTCTTTTTTTTTTTCATTCATTTATTATTTGAATAATTCTAAATAGACAAAATAAAAGACAAAGAAGGTAAAAAAAATGACAAGCGGCTCGTATAATTGAGATTCATGAAAAGGTGATGTAATGTGTTGAAAAACAAGATGTTGGCATGTGTCAGTTTTGTTTAAGTTTTTGTATCTTTTTTTTGTGACGGCCTCAATCCCACATCGCTTGGGTAGAGAAAGAGAGACCAGTTTATATACTAAGAGACCCACTTCATCTGATATGAGGCATTTTTGGTGAGAATCCAAGCGCAAAACCGTGCTGATTAGGCCCAAAGTGAACAATATCATATCAAAGTGGATCGGGTGATTACAAATGGTATCAGAGAAGAGCCTAACCGGAAGTATGGCCAACGAGGACGTTGGGCCCCCTTAAGTGGGGTCATTGTGACAGCCTTAATCCCACATCGGTTGGATAGAGAAAGAGAGACCAATTTATATGCTAAGAGACTCACTTCATCTCACATGAGGCCTTTTAGGTGAGAATCTAAGAGCAAAACCGTGCGAGCTATGCCTAAAGCGAACAATATCATGTCAAAGTGGAGCGGGTGGTTACATTTTTGTTCCTGTAGCACAACTCTTATTATTTATTTACTTATTTTGTGTACAAGTGAGGCAACTAATTGTTACCATGGCTCAATAATAGAACGATGTTAGTTATCACAACAAGGATATGAATACTATGATCATCTACTACTCGTTAAACTGGTTTATTAGTGAAAAATCATTCTAAAATCCAAGATGCAACCAGTATGGAGAAACAACCAAAATGAAAGGAAAATGTTGATAATTAAACTTTTGTTCTTATGATGCCGACCATTGATACTAATTAATATTAGATTTTCACATGTGCGTTGCACGAGAAGAATACATATTAAATTATTTAAAAAATAAATAATATAAAATTTTATTTTAGTTATTTATTTTCTTATATGGTGAAATTTTATAAAGTTACATTAACCAATAAAGAATAATTAATTTTTAACACCAACTAAACAATAATATAATGTTTTTCTTGTCATTTTAAGGTAACTATAGTTTACAATAATTTTTAACCCGGTTGTTATCATTAAAGCAAATAAACATCATTTTAGTTTTTGCACTAATTTAAATAAATAGCACCATATGAAATAATCGCTAATTGGGCGGTGCCGTGTACTCTGAAAATATTTCGTATTTGAAACCAATAAATTCAGGTAGCATGAAGATTATATAAATTAATAATACATAAAAGCAATTATATATAAAATAGACATAATTAGTGATATTCATTTATACAGGGAAAATTAAGAAAAAAAATTACAAACTACAAATCTAAAAATATGTTAGACAATTGGATAATCAAATTTATTAATAATTTAAACAATTAAATGATGATAGTTATCTATTACTTATTAAATTTGATAGTGAATATTTATTTCGAAATGGTGAATGGATAATGCAAAAGTGAATAAAAAATTTTAAAAAATAGAAAAATCCAGAATACCACACAGATTACCACAGTATAAAACAAAACTTCTAAAAAGACCCCACTAATAGAGTTTTTGGCTAGAAAATTACGGTACAAATGTATCGTAACTCTTTTCATTTAATTAATATATAAATGTGATACATGAATATACTGAATACTTTGGCATGTTATGTTGATACCAAAGGATTGATCCCTCGAGAGGCAATTTCATAGCACCAAAACAAGGGCAATGAGTAGCTACTGCAAGATCAAGGAGAGTTGAACTGAGAAACTGTGCAAGAAGACAAAAACGATGGCAAAACACAATATTTATAGAACTAATAAACACCATACAGTTCATGTAAAATAATATTTTTTCCCAACAACTCATGTTGAGAGACCTCATTTTGACACGATATCATAATAATTAGATAAAACATAGTCACAATGCATGGAATAAAACATTGAGCTTCATGGAATCACGAAAACCCTTTTCTAAGGCTAACATTTGCAAACCAAATAATTGAAATTATTTTGTATTTACACTTCTACTTCAGTTGCCTTCTAATAATCCAAAAAGTGCATAAACTAGAATTCTGGCAAACATGCTCCACGAATTTTGAATTGGAATCCAAGACTCTAAAGTAAAGCCAATTAACTAACTTACTGTGTCATCTAAAATAAAAGTAGCTAATGAAGAATTAATAATGTCAGTAATATTAATGGGATTGAAGTTCACAATAAGCAAACTAGAAGGTGAGATACAATGACTTTTACCCCCGAAAATATTGAAACCGTCAACAAATCAACCTATAAGCGAAGATACAGTAAATTTCACTCCTTAAAATTTGAAGATATGCACCTACATCCTTGTGAATATGTATCACAATAACAGAAAAGCTTCAATAAATTTCTAGTGGTCTCCTTAATCGATTGAGTGTCATCAAGAACCAAAACATGTAGAGCACTGACCCTTTCTCTGTGATTTCTATCTGCGGTTACCACTTTGTCCTCTGCTATATTTGTGTGTTTGAGGAAAATTAGATAATATGAAAATCCCTTCTTCAATCACTTAGCTATAGGGCGCAACTCTCATGAAGCATCATGATTGATCTTCAAGCAAAGGCGGAGCCAACCGTCGGTATTGGGGTGTGTTGAAAATATAGATTAATACTAATTTGTATTTCTTTTTTTTTTTTGGGGTAAATAATTATATGAACAAAAAAATGCTATTTTTGTTAATAAAATAGAATGTGCCCAAGCATAACTTGGCACCCCCTTTCTCCGCCCCTATCTTTAAGACAAGATAAAACTCTTCAATAATACTGCAATTCAAATGAATAATACTGGGATACAATCTCCATTTCTTTGCTAATATATTCAAAAAGCTCATAGTACAATATCACTCCTATCACCCAAAATGTTAATTCTTGCAAATTACAAATTTCAATTTCACACATATATAAGAATCAATTGTATGTATATTTATTATTGTATAGTCAGTCAACCACCAACATTTTTTAATGATACATCTTTTCTGAATTTTAAATTCTCAGAAACTTTTGTACGATCGCTGCTTCTCTAATGTTGATATCATACCAGTACAAATTTATTGTTGAATGCATAAAAAAGCACATTTAATATTCATCAATTATCCGGTAAAATTTCATGAAATTATAATCTTGCTGTGTATATTCAACCACTGAAAGTGAAAAGAATGCATAATACAATTATATATGAATAGCTATGTTAGTTATAGTGATTCCAGACATTACCTCTTCCCAAATATAACTCAAAATTGGAAAATTCTAGAGAGATCTTCAAGACTCCTCTCTCTCTCTCTCTCTCTCTCTATATATATATATATATATTCGAATCACCAGGAGAAATGTGAGTTTGGTTTGATTCTTGATGATGCTGAAATCTCACAAAATCTGTCTCAATGATAACTGCATTAAATTATGATTGATTATCGAATATTTTTTTTATAGATTTTTCATTATTATTATATTTAATTTTCCATATAATTAATTTGTACATTTACATTGATATATAGTTGCAACAAATTTGTGTATATTTACAATTCTTTTTCAATTTGGTATTTGTAAAGTTCCCATCCAGATTTAACCCTTTTCTCTAATTCGCCCTTATTTTAATGCATTAATTAACAATGACGTGCCCAGTTAATCAGCGGCGCATTAGAAACTTATTTTATTCTTTTTTTTCCTTCCAATGCAAAACTTGACAAAGAATTAAAACATAATTTAAGTCAAAGTATTATTATCTAATCACCTAAGTTTCGTCCAAGTTGTCCACTTGAAAGGATAACTGGGTAAGAACTGAGTTCGCAACGTTGAGGATAAGAAGGAAACTATCAGCTTGTCAAGAAGCTAAAGCGGGCCAAAAATACAAAACAAAAAGTGTCATTGCTCTGCTAGAGAGAAGAATGGCCGTTTTCACAAATGGCCTTTCGAGGTTTTCCTACCACTTTCCATGCTTCATAAAGTGCATCGATCATATGGTGTTGAGATGGTGTTAGTGTTATAACTTACTGTATTATCAAAATAATCATGTTGAAGATAAAATCAAATGATCTTTTAGTAATCAAATGAATATCAAAAAAATAAATAATCGTGTTATAACAAAACATGCAGGTTGTAAAAGGCTAGTCAATCATTTCTTGTTTGACTAATAATCAATATATTGCCTTTGTGAGTTATATAACTGGTATCTGTTTTTTTTCCTCCCCTCAATATTCATTGGAAAACTTTAGATGGAAGTGTAATGGTTTTTGAATATGTGCCGGTGGCATTTTAAATTGAGTCTAATTTGACTGCCCCCATTGTTGTTTTATTTTCTATTTTAGAATATAAACCAAATTTGTAAAATCTAAAAATAAGATTTAGTGGAGATTTGTATCGTATGCGAAGATGATTGATTTTAGGATAAATTTCATGAAAGCTCCCCAACCTTTATGAAATGTAGAAATTCATCTCTATTCTTTTTTTTCAATGTTTGGTCCTGAACCTTTCAAAAACTCTCACCTAAGGTCCTGTTGACATAATACACCAATTTTAACCATTAAATATTGATAGAATGACAATTTGACCCTCCAAAAGTAAATAAAAAATGAAAAACCAAAAAGTGAAAAAAAAAGGCCAAAAAATATTTTACAAAAGGGAAAGAACAAATGCGATATCTCCACCCAAATCTTTTCTAGTCCCGCTCCGAGCACTCCACCACGTCCACTACTAGTGCCACCACCATTTCCCCCAGCAAGATTTGGGCAGAAGCCCACCTTATAGTGTCTTTACATGCATTAAATATTGATTTTATAAAGAGAAAAAAAAGAGAGATTTTTAATTGAGAAAAAACGAATAAGAAGTATGTGGAGAAAGGTAAGAAAAGGATAAAAATGACATTTCGTCAACATTTAATAATTAAAATCAACAAATTATGCTGTACAAAAAAAATAAATATTTAATGTCAATATGGTCCTTTGCAAAAAAAGAAAAAGAAAAAGAAAGAAAGAAAGCTTGTCAACAAAGACCTTTTACGAGAGAGTTTTTAAAAGATTCCGGACCTCAAACATGGAAAAAAAATTAGAGATGAAATTATTAATTTTTACAAATACTGAGGACCTTTCATGAAATTCACCCTCGATTTTGTCAATTTCACTTTCAAAATAGAAATAGGACACACTTTCCATTCTTCGTCGGGTCCAGACTAAAAAGGACATTCTAATCATTACTATGCAGCTTTGTTGCATACCAAAAGGCAAACATAAACATGGTTGATTCTCTTCATAATACCTCTGAGAGTGCTAAAATAGGATTTAAGTTTGCAACCTGCAAGACTTCTTTCCCAATTATATATTAAGATGTCACCAACCTATTTGGACCGAAGAGATGTCAAGATGGGCGGGCGGCCTCAGAAAAACCTAAAATCACGGGCCGGGCCAGAACCACTACTCTCGACCCATTGGACAGGCCGGTTCAGATGCGCTGAGCCCACGGTTAACCCGCTCAGCCCGTGAAAATTTTCATTAGAAAAAACCATAACAAGGACAAAAACCTCCCTTTTGCCTTTTAAAAAGGCCAAAGGCAAGTTGCCTTTTCATTTTTCAAAAGGAAATTTACCTCTTTAAAAGGCAAAGACTGCCTACAGCAATAGTAGGAGGCAGCAGGCACCTGCAGCAAGGCGCTGTAGGTGCCACTTTGTGACAAAAAAGTTCTTAATGTTTATTTTTTTAGTTTAGGTATTGACATATTATTATGTCAATAGTTGTGATATACTATAAGTCTATAACTATAGTGATACAAATTAATAAATAGTTATTTGTGTTATGTTTAAATTTCAAAAGTTTAAATGTTAAAACTACCTAATTGTTGGCTGTAATAAATAATATTTGAATTTCAAGATTTTTTATGTAATAGAATATTTAAAGCTTATTAAAAATTTTATTTTTATCTTATTATTTGTTTACTTTTTAATTAAAATTTAAATTTTTAAAAGACTAGTAATATCTTTAAAAAATATGGTAAATTTCTCATTGAAATATTTCAATTGTAATATATTTATTTTAAAATTTAAATGTAAAAAATGACTAAAAAAGAAAAAAAATAGACCACATAGGCTGGGTCAACCCATGGCCCAAATAAGCCGGTTGTTACGGGGTGGGCCGAGCCACACGCCGAAAAATCCAGCCCGGTCACACTAGGACCTAGAAGCCTGCATGTGTGGGCTTTTTTGTATAGCAGGTCCAGCCCATCCCGCCCGTTTTGACAACTCTCTTGAACCCATCATATGTATTTTCATTAAGAAACTACTGTTGACAACAACGTTTTAATCAAATATGTTTGAAGAAAGTGGGATTAATTTAATCAAAGATATTTTTGAGATAAAATGCGTTAACAAAGGTGGACTATATTGAAGGAATTTTTTATTTTTTTATTTTTTTATAGAAGGTATTAAACCTTTATTCATTGTCAATTTTATTTTTATTTTTTTTGGTTTAACGTTTATCATCGTATCTTATTCTCAAAGTTCCATTAATTGTCTTCTTTCTTTTCTCTGGCTTAAAAATTGTATCAGATTGCTTAAAAGATGAAGAGAAAATATGTGGACATCATACCTTTTTCTTTTTTCGTTTTGTTGTAATTGTTATCATTATTAATTTGTTTCTAACATTACAAAGGGGATTGTATGAGATAGGGATCAACACTTAATCAATGGTGTGAGAAGCTAATTAGGATATGATCAGACTATATGAGTCTTGGTTATTATTATTTTATTATTATTATTTTTTTTTGTTAACTTTTGTCTCGTATATTATTCTCAAAGTTACATTAATTATCTTCTTTTTTTTTCTCTTTCTTTGGCCTAAAAATTGTATTGGATTGCTTAAAATATGAATAGAAAATATGTAGACATCTAAGTGCCTTTTTTCCCTTCTTGTTGCTGTAATTGTTGTTATTATTAATTTTTTTTTTTTATATTATAAAAGAATTCTGTGAGATAGGAATCGTTTTCTTAATCAATAGTGTGAAAAGCTAATTAAGATATGGTCGGGCTACGTGAATCTTGATTGTGATTGTGATTGTGATTGTTAGAGCATAATTAGTGTTGGAGAAAAAACTCAAATTTTGATTTTTCCCCCAACAACTCAAATAATGTGCTAAAATGGAGGGGGAAAACTTATTTTCGGGGGTTAAAAACCTAAATGATTTTTCATCCTCTCACCTTTCCCCCGAATATAATAAAATACTATTTTTCTCCACTCTCACTTCTCTTCAAATCCAATAAAATACCGTCATTTGTCTAATTCATATTCCCCCAGCGACCCCTCACTTTTTCCCCTATATATTATTTGAAAATAAGTTTTTTCCTCCTGATTTTTCCTCCTTCGCTTTCTTCCCTCAACATCAATCTTACGCTTACGTTTTTGTTGCTTTTTGATTGACTTAAAATTATATATTATATATACTCCTTGAGAAAAAATGAAGGAAAGTTATTATTGGATACAACTTACAAGACATGCTATTCAATGAGTGGGACTGTGATAATAAAAATCTAATGAAAAAAATTGAGGTAACGAGTAAAGTTGAATTATATATTTAAATTAAGTTAAATGTAATTAAAATAAGATATGAGTATAAAATATGTGGAATTAGTATAACCACTATTAAAATTTATTTTACCAACGTACTTAGTGGGCATTTGGGACATGATTATTATTTTGTAAGCACAATTAGTCGAATTAGCTTCAACTACAAATTTTTTTTTTTTTTTTTATTTTTTGCAATCAGCTTCAACCACGAATTTGTGGACCCAATGATATTCCTCTCTTTTAAATTATCTATTTATTATATATTTTATTTCATTTTATTATAATATAATTACTATATAAGCGTCCAAACATTATCCATTTATTTATAAAATTGATAAAATTATAATCAATCAACGACATATTTTTATTTTATATAATAATATCCCCCAAATTTCAATCTGTTTTTCAATTAATTATCAGAAAATAAATTGAATAACTCATTGACATTTTCAAGATGAGTATTTTTTACGGCTCCGTAATTAGGTTAATAAAGCTACCGTTATAGCACCAATGATTCCTTTGTTCCTTACGATAGCATATTACGTAGATGCAGTCATACGGGCTCGAAAACGAAGATCGCACTAATAAGCAGGCATTTCCTTTGAGCTCTATTAAAGCATCTCTACTGCAAGGGATACACACACAAAAAAATAAGGAGAGAACAAAAAAATAAAGTGGACCACATATGTTTCCTATTTTCTTTAAATTTTCTTTCTTCTTTTAATTATTTTTCACTCATTTACACAAAATTTTCCCCACTTTTCTTTTCTCATGTCAACCCTAAAGTCTAAAACCACACCTTCATCTCCACTTTCTCCACTACTATTTTATTATTATTCTTCAATTTCTATCTCTTTATTTCTTCTTTTTTACTTTATCCCCTTTTTTCTACACTCCTTTTCACCCACACATTCAATTTAAATAATTATGTTCTCACTATTTCTCTCCACTATAACCTTCACCTCCACCTCCACCTTTTACATTAGAGATGCTCTTAGTTGCTTTTGTCATTCAAGAAAACAGCAGAAGGTGCAGTATACTTTCAATGTCAATAATAAATTAGAGTATAATGTTACAATCACACGTTAGAATAATAAAACTATTAATTAATAATTAATTAGAGAATTCTAATTAAAAAATGAGTGATAACACATACACATATTACTGTACAAATAAATTACAGATAAAAATAAAATTATAATTTTATTTATGTATTCTCTCTTTCTTTAGGCCTCGTTTGATCTTCTTTATTCAAACACATTATAATCTCACCTATCACTGATTTGACTACTGATTTGACAACTACTAATTTTTAACTATAAATTTCAAACTTCTATTAAATTTACACCACTCATTTCAACAATTTATAATTTCTCTTTATAAATTAACAACCATAAATTGAATCAAACAGGCACTTAATTACATAATATAAGGTGAAATTTTAATTTTACATCATTTCTATAAATATATATGTATATTAATTTGTAAGAGTAAGTTAATTCTTAAAAAAATTGGAGCTCAATTGGGACAGCTTTTTCTGACTGCAACGCGCTTCACGTGTTTCCACGTGGTTATAAATATTTATATGGTTGATTTCATAAAAGTTCTCCAACCTTTAGGTTTAAAATCAAATAGGTCCTCAACCTTTTTTCACTCATTTAAGTCCTCAACTTTTTATAAATACGCACAATAAATTTCTCTTGCCATCATTCCCTCAATTTTTCATATAAAATATCGATTATACCCTTTAATCTTTTAATTTTAAAAATAAAATATTTAATAATATTAAAAGTAATAAAAAATTTAAAAAAAACACCCACCCACCCACACAAGAGGACCGCTGGAAATGGCTCCGGCAGCCATTCCGGCGGCCATCTTGGGTGGGGTGGGGTGGGGTGGGGTGGGTGGTAAACTTATTTATTATTTTTAATATTTTTAAATGTTTTGTTTTTAAAATTAAAAGGCTAAAGTGCATAATCGTCATTTTATATGAAAAGTTGAGGGAATAGTTGCAAGAGGGACCTATTGTGCGTATTTATAAAAGGTTGGGGACCCAGGTGACTGAAAAAGGGACCTATCCGATTCTAAGAATAAAAGATTAAACTCATGACCTACATGCTAAGAATGACATACTTTCAAACCATCATACCAACTTTGTTATTTGTTAATAATTTTCATTTATATATTATTATTCTTGCGTATTTTCACTCAAATATATAATTAAAGACTAACTAAAAAAATATATACTTTTTATGATTAAAAAAATATATACTTTTTTATAAAAACCACATATATACTTAAAGACTAATTATATTGACACTGTTTTTTATTACTTTCATCAATTTTTCAAATATATTAAAATAATCAAAATTAAAATGACACAAATAACCATTTTATTCCTAGCAATGAAAAATATTTCTCTCCTCCTATCTTCTTCCCCCTACGTGCATCTAAAAAACCATAATAAATCTATTTTAATTTTAAAAATAAAAGCTATAATGATCGAAAATAAAAATTTCCTTTACTTTGTACAACTAACTTCCTCTAATATTACTTAACCCAATTAAGAAGAATAACATAATTTTTGTATTGCTATCTTCAAGTTTATGTTCTTGAGAGTCAAGAATTTTTACAAAAATCACATTTTGTTTTTACTAATAGTTACGAAATGAATAAATTGTAGTATGTAAAATATTTATCCCTTCTATTATTATTATATAATTAAAATCTTTATAGACGATTTGTCTTGCATTCCCTTTAATACTTTCTTAATAAATAATGCTATTTATCTAGACTGGAGATCTGCCTCTAGTCTAGTTGTCATTTTCATATTGGTTGTTGAATAAATCAATCTTCGCATGTATTTATGTATCTCCACCTATCCCTGAATATAGTAATGCCAACTAGACTGAAGACTGATCTCCAGTTTAGATAAATAGCATTATCCTGATATCTAATTTAGATAAATAGCATTACTCTTAAATCCTTAATTTAAATCCTTAATTAACATATTTCCCTCCCTTATCCCTTTATATGGAAATACTCAAATTTTTTTCTTTGATTAAAACTCAATTCTACCGAAAATTTCCCACATTCTAAAATTCACAACACAATCTTATTCCAATTTTCTTATAATAATTTTTGAATAACACCATAATCTTCGTCTAATTAAACATCAAATCTTATATATATGTGTATGTATACACACACACATATATTTAATTCAAATTTATGTTCCTAATTTAGATATCTTTATATATACAATGTAATTTTTTATATAAATGGATACCAAGCGGACACATATATCATGGTAAAAATAATTATTTTGAAACTGTGTAACTTTTTTAAGGATTCTATTGCTTATTTGTTGGACAATACATAATAAAATGTGTTATTATATAGTTAAAAGAATATGTGGAGTGGATATAATCTCATAGGTATGAAATTTTTATCTAGATCGATATCAAGCGGGTACATATATTATAGTACAAGTTTGATACAAAATGTTAAATTAAAAACTAGTAATATTGAATAAGTTGCATGATTTAAAAAGTAAATTAAAATAAAACATTAAACATGTAGTTAAGCAGTATGTTCAAAAATATTCGTCAAATCTTTCCTTGATTTCCGCAAATAAAATTATATAAATCTAAAATAAAGATTTATACTGATAAAAAAATCTAAAACTGAATTAAACTCGTTATATTATCTTATAAAACTTTCCTAATTATTAATTGTACAAATTTAATTATTTTCATACTACCCCCGTCTCATAATTTCACTCTCCTATTAAGAAAATAGTTGTAATATTAATTTTCTTATAACCCTATTTAATGTGCATTTTAATTGATAAAATAGTATTATTTAAAATATAATATTTAAAATTTTACACTTCCAACATTATTAATTACATTTTTTTAATTTTTATGAAAATTAAAATTGTATTATAGTATATTCCTATTTTGCAGATAGTACTAAAATACTAGAAATTTGCTTAAATATATAAAAAATAAAAAATAATCATTAATTTCAGACATAACGATTAACATATCAACTTTGGATTAAAAATTTTGTCATGTTAATATTTTATTTATCAATATAATTATTACGCATACAGCGGTTATCATTATAAAATCATGTAATTTGCTAGACTAACAACATGATATTATGAGTACTTGTACAAAATAAAACGAACCATCACCCAATTACAAGAGTATGTGGAGAAACGAGATATTTGGGGTATGTCTAGGGTACTTTTTTATGGGTATAAAAAATTTTATCTGAACAGGTATCGAGCGAATGCAGGTATGTACATGCCTGATATGTATTATTAAACCGTTAACTAATAATATTAAATAAGTTAGATGATTTAAAAGTAAAATATAGTAAAATATTAATCGAATATATAAAAGGGTAACTATTAATACATTATGAATAAAACATTAATTTAATGCATCAAGTTAAATACGAAATCAAAATTATATACAGTATATTTCTTGATTTTGTTATGCAAATCTGATAGCACGTATCTATTCAAATTATTGATTTTTTTTTAAATTAGTCTCTTATACAATGCATGGGTGATACGCTAGATTGATGGGTGTAATAGCTTATTGTAATTTAATCATTTAACTATTAATTATTACAATATTAGATAGGTTAGACGTGTGAACCTACACGACATGTTTACAGAAGACGCAGAATTATAGACTCGATTATGCAACCAAATATATGCTTAATACTAAAATATTTTACTACAAATAAATATCCAATTGTGATTTCTAATTTCGCTTATTGATTAATTCATAGTTTTATACAATTTAACTGGTATATAATACTTTATTTATGACATGATATCTAAAAAACATACTTACATCTATTTCAATACGAATGTACACTATAACTCTACCCATGCAAACGCACGTGTGAAAAAAACTAGTTTGAACTAATAAATGTACAGAATTAATTAAATTCCAAAAAAATGGACAGAATTAATTATTTTAAATATTGTTGAATTTTTTAAAAGTGATATGTCACTATATTTTGAAACTTATCTTAAATGTCACTATACTTTTTAAAAGTTATTTCATTATTATTATTATTATTATACTTTAAAGATTATTTCACTTGTATCGAACTTATTAAAATTGTACTTAGTTTGCCATTAGACCTCTAGAAATCGTTTATTTTCTTAATTGAAAACTTATTATTGATTGTATTATTATATATTAATGATTGAAACTCTCATATAGTACAATCTTTTTTTATATTTTCATTCTATTAATTTTTAAACCAGTACTATAAATGGGGTGAGTTTCTTTATAAGTTTAGTGATAAGTAAAGATATAAATAATAACATTAGAGATAACTTTTTGAATAGTTTTATGATATTTGAAAAAATTTTTAAAGTAAAGTGACGAGTGATATAATCTTTTTAGAGATCAGTAACATTTGAAATAATAATAATTAACTTAATAAAATTACTTGTAAAAGAAGTTTTTACGATAGAAAGGTTTAAATTGACAAGCGTAGGCATAAGAATAAAGGGAAAAAAGATACAAAAAACAATTGGAAACATGAATGATTGCTTCCGACAATAACCCAACATTTGTGGACCGACCAATTGTGTGTGTACTCCAAAACATAGATAGGTTTCGTTGAGCTCAAAACATTAGTTTCGACTTCATTATTTCTCGGATGTTAACAATCATCTAGTTTGCCGAAGGGGAGTAGCGGATGTACTAGCGGCGGAGGCTTGGGCAATCAAATATGGATTAATGCTTGCCTAGAATAATGGCATGGCGATTGCTCCTGTAGCGATCCGGAAATTTTTAGGAAATTTATTTTATTAAATAATTTCGCGTCGCTATAATTTCACCAAATTTTAAGTTGCTTAAGTCGCGCTCGTCTAGTCAAATATTCTAAGACTTAATTAAATTTTTACATTAAATAAATAGTTTTCTAAAAGCTCCAAATCTTTAATATCAAATGAGTTTTGTTACAATTCTGGTATCCTAGCTCGACTTGTCTTTGCCGTTGTTATTGTTTTGAAATTCCCTCAACTTCGATTTCCAGTACATATGAAAGTTGTATGCACTTAAAAGTCCAACTTCCGGTCGAACTAGGAGATTGTAACTCACAACCTATAAGTGTCCCGTTAAATCCCAACGAAAATCCCACCCACGAGCTCATTTTCTTCAGGTTTGATTCTCTTATTCGATATACCTACATACACGTCCAATAACCCAGCAAAAATACATTCTGCAATTTCATCCAAAGGTATACACCCGGCCAATGTAT
>CAVNYN010193719.1:691-30368 GCA_963692815.1 Nyctanthes arbor-tristis
TCAAAAACAAGTGTAATTTAATGTGCCAGTATGATAAAATTTAATGAAATTTCAAACTAAATTTAAAAATAAAATAAAATGAAATGGATTTGTGATTTATATTTAAGAATGTTTAGTACAATTGAAAATGTAATTTCCCTTTTTTTGTGATTTTAAATAAAATGTAGATTTGAAGGTTAGAAGATTTTGTAATAGTCAATAAATTAATGTGAACAAAAAACTTAGTGAACGATTCTGTATATAAGAATAAAATTATTTTAAACTTTGCCAAACATGCTCTTGATCGTGAAATTGTTAAAAGTTGGTAAATTGGTTATATACTATATTTCATTTAGATTTACTGAGTAGGTGGTGTTAATTGTGTAATATTCCATAGACCACAGTGAAGTATCATCGTTCCCTCTCTTATCACTGTAAGTTCTTGGCTTGAAGCTTTGAAGATGTTGAAATTGGAGCTTCAAGCATAGAGGACTAAATGTGGCGGTCCTTTGCAAGACTGTGCTGTCATGCTTTTTTCTGCTTTACGTAAAACCTTTCAGGAAGCTTCGTGAGAAAATTTTTGCCAAGAAATGAAATAGCTGTAGTTCATATTTTCTTCAAGACGTAGTAGTTAGAATTCTCTTTCTTAAGCATCGGAAGAGCACAATTTAGCATTGTATTCATTTAGTCTTCTTTGTAAGCATCTTTTATAGAATTCTCTTTTTTAAGCATTTGTAATCAAATTTAGCATTGTATTCATTTAGTCTTCCTTGTAAGCATCTTTTATAAACAAAGGTTACCTATGTTGTATTTTGTTTATATTGAATATATCCCAAATTTGTAATTTGGCAATAGTTTAGGCTTTGGAAACTCCTATTACACTTCTAGCATTAATAACTTTTGACGTTATTATGAACATAATAATTGTAGCCTTGACACGTGCAACGCACGTAGCTCCACTAGTATATATATAAAAGCAAAGAGGTTTGCGAGACAGTTGTACCGTAATTTTTCCGCCTAAACTACAATTTGATATTTTAGACTTTTTAGGTTTGTTCCGGTAATAATTGCAATCATCTATATCGTTGCTGTTTCGATTTAAATTGATTAGATTAGATTAAATTAGATTGTTCTTATTTCAAATTTCCCTTATCTCATTCTATCTTCAACACAAGATTCTATTTTTGTGATAATCTAGCTTCATTTAAAATTGTTGATTGACGGATGAGGTTTAATTTGTTAGATAGGAAAAATGTTCGAGATTGGAAGAACTCCCTATTTTGTTGATTTTTATATACAATTTTTGTCTGAATTTAATATTTTATGTCGTCTTTTATAATTCTTTTGTTTTCCCTTTAGTTAAAAGTATTTGAGATCGGAAGAGCACTCAAGTAAATGTGGGTGTTATTTATATAATAATTTACTTTTTTTAAATCATTTTTAATTGCGTTTGCGGTCTACTTGAGTTACATTTTATTAGTTTACTATTTTATTAAATAGATTTTTATCAGATGAAATTTGGAGATAATTAAAATAATTCTTGCGGATTATTATCAATAATCTTATTATTTGTCAAATAGAATTAATTTATTTTAGATAGATGCATTCGTCATATTATTACAACTACTTATTTTGAAAAATTTCTTTAAAAAATTGGACTGATTTATACCAAATGATTATTAAGTTCTTATTTTGTAATTATTTAACAATATTTTATTCTCACCATGCAGACTTTATTTACATATTTCGAAATGTTCTAATATATTCACTCAATAAATAAATAAAATAATTTCTGTTAAATGATTAACAAGTATTAGTTCACGACTCGACAAGTACATATATTCATATATTATTCAATCTTACTTATTAATCATTACATATAATTTATTTTGATATTACCTATGCAACACACGGGGAAAATCTAGTTTTTCTTAAAATTTAAACATTGTTTTTGTACAATTATCTAAGAATAATCACTTTTTTATGAAAGAAAAGAATAATCACTTTTAACTCCTACTTTGTCAATTTATTAAACTTAAAACAACTAATTAATACATATATAGTATCTTTTATCATCCTAAACAGATTAAAGTTAATATTATTTTTAATTTCGTATTCCTCAAGGTCGTGATAGATAGATGTGTCCATGTGAAGGGAAAAAGAAGTGGGACTGCAATTTTGTATTTAATTTAATTAGTTGGTGTTGGTGTGAATACATAAGTGTGTACATCTCAATTAATTCCACATTCATATCTAACCACCTAAATTTTTACACTATATATGCATAATAAGACAGCTACGGTTGTTCTGAAAAGACAGTATTGGACAACAAACAGTTCTAAATGGAAGAATATTAGAAAAAGAATTTGAGTTTATTTGACAGCCATTGAGTCTTAATGTGAAATGTCAAGTATCATAATGGGTGTGTCAACCCTTAAAACTATAATCAAAATGCATAGTTGCCAAATGGACCCGATTCATTTATTTGCAGCCAATGATGGTTGGAATTTATTAGTTAGGTGATTTAGAAATAAATAACCGTGGGTATTATTGGGAAATAAATAATTCTTAAAGCACCATTTTTGCAAATAATTATTTTTATTCGATTTCTACTTGTAAATGTAATTAGTTATCTGTATCTTGTCATTTTTATCTTGTATATTGTGTGTGTGTATATATATATAAGTTGTAGAATAGTTAGAATTAGATTAATAATTATCTTTCAATTTGTTGTATAAACATGACTTGTGATTTGATGGAGATTTTAAGTCATTCTACACAAATATTTCTACTCTCCTTAGGCATTACTCGACTAATTTAAAAGTGAAAAATTCCTTGCACATTCAACCTCGACTTAATATGTGGCTTAGAGGCTACGTGCACCACATATCATGATAGTTTATTGGATAAATGATCATACTTACATTTACCCTCTCTCATGTCCACCTACTCTTCCCTCCATTGAATTATTTATATATCACGATAAACTAAAAACAAATTATCACAATATATAAGAGTATCTCTAACAAATTCTTTAAATTTAAAGAGTATTTTCTAATAATCACTCATATAGCCCCCAACCTCCCCCCCATTTCACTTTTTTCAAAAGTATTTATTGTATTTTCTTTTATTTTTATTCGTTCATATGATTTTATCTTAATTATTAATTTTATCATCTATTTTTTCATTAATGTTTAGCCATTTTATATCTCACAAAAGATATCTATATATTAACTAAATGAGAAGAGTAGATGTACAATTTGACCGCAATTTTCCCGCCCATTTTTCTATAAGTGGGGATATTTAAGTCATTTGTCTTATTTCGATGGTAATCGGTGCCGTAAAGACTACTTTTTCTTTTATTTATTTATTTATTTATTTATTTATTTGTTAGTATATGATTCTTCCCTTTCTTCTTAAACTTCTCTCTCATCGAAGAGATCTATTTGCCTCTTGAAAACTCTTTGATTTATCTTATCTCCTAATATATATATATATATATATATATATATATATCCCTTCTTGATAAATTTTTGTGTGTTTTATAATTGTGTGATTATTATTTAAGTTCATTTCGTCCGATCCCTTTTTGTTTATCGTACTTTTTTATTACCATTTAAGGGTAATTAATATCCTATCTATCATTCTAAGGGCCTATGTTTGAAAGATAAACAAATTAAATAGAATGCATTGATTCAACTACAATATAATAGCCAACTTCAAAAGAAAAAAAATTAATTTAATAGCCAAATAATTACGTATAATTTCCGATCTGTGAATTTCTTAAAAAATTATTCTAAGTTCAACTTATATATAATCTGAACTGAATCTTTCCGTGTAACGCACGTGTGAGAATTTAGTAATAATTAAAACGGCATCGAGATATTCTGGCTCTCACGATTAGTCAATGTCATTTTAGATTTTCTTATTGGTAGCATGACTGGAATCTCAAATTTTTGCAGGAATTGGTGGAATGTGGAATATATCCTTATTGATTGATATAAAGTTCCCATTGGATACATACTAACATGCATGTTACCGTTGACGCCAAAACATATAATTTTCGGGTTGACTTTTATTGTACAACGTTACTGAATTAATTTGCCCTTTCTTCGCGTTATGCAAATCAAAGTACGAAATCTTCGTTTGCAAATAGTTTAAAAGAATTTTCACAAAATGATCGAACAATATGTAATTCATGAATATCTGGACCAGCCATTTCTAGTATTTCTTTCATTTCACACGCAAGAAACCATGGCAAATTGGCAAATTGTTGGTCAGAAGTATGTTCTGAAGTTACTTGGGGGCACCATTCATATATTATTATGATTTCTAACTTACTTGAGGACTGTGCATAGTAAAGGAAAGGATAAATTGGGTTGTTTGATATATAAACAATAAATTGGATAAATTATATAATGATTATTTTAGATAAGCACGTATTGAAAACCAGAAACGATTGTTGCAAAGTGAGCGTTTATGAAATAGATCTATTAATTACCAGGGCCAATCCCTCCTTAGACTTAAGTTGGAAAATACATTATATTGAAGTATGTGTTTATGCTTATGTTAATTCATCTTCGTTACTCATATTTAGTTTTATTTATTTTTTTTCTCTAATTTAGCGCACTATATATTTTCTAAGTATATAATTAGAAGAAAAAAATATCTTAAAAAGTTCGGGACATATAAGTTAATCAATGGTCGATGATAATCAATCAATGTATCAATAATAACAAAATTACCTCCACCGTTTCCAACATAATTCCAAAGTAGGACAACCCATACTACATGTGCAAACATTCACACTATAAAGAATTTTTGTGCCAAATGGAAACCACAAAGTCAAAATTGGAATTTTTGAGTGGTCCACAAGGTAATGGGTTGGTTCCCAAAAAAAGAAAATATCAATTACTCCAAAAGTACCCTATAATAAGATAATTCAGACCAATTAATAACCTACACATAGGTTTAGAGGTCTTAAAAATGGGGCCTGAGACCCCACAAAGGGGCGGATTTAGCCCCGGGCCAGCATGGGCTTTAGCCCGGGTTGGTCCAAAATTTTTTTAAAAATTTATATATAAAAAATTTAAAAAATTCATATTAACCCTATTAAGTTTGTAATTTTTTGTACTAAAGACTGGGTAAATTAAATTCCTAAATCACTACTGACCCCACATATAAGTTTTTCACTGACCTAGTGTCACAACCCCGCTATATTTTCCAATATTATTGAATATATTTGAGAGCATAAGCTTTCGGTTTAATTTCATTTTTGTGCAAATAGTGGGGACGAGACGAACGAAACGAATAAAATGTTTTTTGTCAGATGACGAGCCACAAATATATATATATATCTCTATATGTCTATAGAGAGGTGGGTCAAAGTGTATTCTCATAGCCCCAAAGATCAGTTCCCTCTATATGCAAAACGCGGGCATACTCCAACTCCCAGCTTGCTTGGCCAATAACTAGCGTTCAATCATCTACAAAATTGTAGAAAATGAAGTGAGTATAAAGTACTCAGTACGATCTTAAAATCCTTTGATTAACCTTTCTTTTTAAGAAACTCCTTTTAATCACAAATTCAAGAAAATCATAAATTTCACAAAGTTTTTGGATGCACAAGAGTCCCTTATCACTAGTTAAACTACTACTCGTAGTGTGCAAAAGATTTATATCAATTCAAGTCACAAGATTTATATCACTTCAAGTGGATCCACAATTGAATTCCAGTTGACACCTATCAGAATTCTCACATAGACCACAAAGACAAGCTACCATGATATTCATTACCCACCTCGGTATCATTAGGCGGCTCCTAGCACAAGGAAATACCACATAGAATACAATATAGCAAAGCAATATGGGTATATCATTAATTAGCGATACAAAAACAATAAATCAATCTTTCTTTCATAACATGCATAAATATTCATATTCATCTTGTGGAAACTTAATAATGCTTGAAAGGAAATTAAAGCATTAGGCACTCATCTCTTGATTCCCCAAAATTTTCTTTAATTTTAAGTAAAAAAGTACCTCCAAACCTTGATATTCCTCCATCGAAGTTGTTCCTCAAGTTGGAATCTTTCTATATATGGAAAAGAGTCTTTTCCAAGTGTAAAACTAAGTGTTTGGTGGATTTTTAGAGTAGTTTTCCTTGCCACAATATGGTTGACGAATTTTCTCTTTTACATATATATGAAGGGCTTAAAATTCACCAATAAGCAAGAGATGGATGCATGTAAAGATGGAGAGAGCGTGTAGGATAAGTTGAGGGTTTTTGGAGAAACTTTGAGGACCTTTGACCTATTTACAATAGTTAAGATTTAATTATTTTTAATAAATCTTTAAGTTCCGTCAATCACAGCGTGACAAGTGCCGCAATTGGCACCATATGTTGGAAGAGATGACGTGGCCAAACGTGGTTCATTCATTTATTGCTCGAGAAATCCTTATACTTTACATTGTCTTATAATTAAGTCACAATACGTTGATTCACGTTAATGAAAACCCACATTCTTATTTTGAGTGTCATTGGAGTAACAATCTTTTAAATCTTGCAATCCAAGTAGTCTTACAATGAAATTTCGAAGTAATTATTCAATCGTTATCAAAATATCGATTACGTTACTTTATTTTATTTTTAGAATTCCTGGAGTACCCTAACTCTATGGAGTACTTAAATTTATTCCCCAAAAATAGAAGCTATCACATTTGGATAAAAAAAAAATAAAAAGAAAAAAAAGGAGCTATCACATGTACTCCGTAACTTATATAATAATATGTCGAGTTTGATAAAAACTGAAAATTTATGTTGAGTTTTGGTATTAATTTTTCATGAGTTTACCTCTGAACTGTTGTATTGAATGATCCCTTGTAAGGTTTGCTTTCTGTTCATGTATAATGTCGGAGACGGCTGATTTATACACACGTGGAATATCTTCAATATATATGGCAAGTGTAAACCATGAAATTATATATATTAATTGGAGAATTACTCCATAAACTTCAAGCAACAATATAAGAACCAAATTTGCAATGCATATAATGTTGTCCTGAAACCAATATTTACATTTGGTCTCTCGATGATAAAGTGCATTTTTTTGAGAAAGGAACGACAAAGAAAAATTGGAAATTTTTTAAGTTTGAATTGGAGGATATGGGTCAACATATATTCTTGCTTTGGATATTAATTCTTACGTCACATTGAAATTTAACACACACACACACTTCTAGTTTGAGCCCATGCGTAATTTGTATCTAGACTTTTATACTGTTGAATATTGATTTTTTTTAAGTTAAAATAATTTCAATAATTCCCTAATACAATAACATATATAAGGTGTATCAAATTCTAACCAAGATACTTGTCCCAAAAATAAAAAAAAGAATGAAAATCTAACGAAGATGATAAATGAGAAATAAATGATAACAACATATAAGATATATCTCAATAGACAGAAAATTGTGTCCAAAAAAAAAAAAAAAAAGCACAGACAGAAAAAAAAAGAATAAAAAATGATGATAGGTTATGTATAAATTTTTGTTACTTTTATCATTCATTCATTCATTCTTTCTTTCATTTTTTTTTTCTAATACAATTGGGGAAACTTTGAAAAGAGGTATAGACTCGAACCAAGAAACCTGTTCTGATAAAAAGTGCTTTTTACCACTTGAGAGAATTATAAAGGGAATGTAGGGGAAAGTAATTAAGAGCTCATTTTCAAAACTTTCTGAAGGTTTTAACAAAACCTCTCATCTCATGAGGAGTGGAAGAAATATATGTCGCATGCATTCATACACGCCACACAGAATGAGAATTTTTGTTACAAAATCTCCATGAGATTTTTGAAAATTTTCGAGGTAATTAACCCTAAATTTAGGGTGTGAAAATCTACATGCTATTAAATTATATGGATCTTGGTGACAATCAACTCTATTATTATTATTTTTTTTTTTTGAGACAAGATAATCAACTTTTAAGACTTAAGGATTTTAATTATGTTTTTATTTTTGACGAGATAATATTAACTAATAGCTAAAGAAATGCTAATTAAAATTTCATATATTTACTTAAATTTATAACATTAAAAATAAATTAAAAAAGCTTATATGGTAATGACATTCAATTGAACTTCTCACATCTTTAATAAATGGTTCAATTGCCTTCTCTTACAATCACTTTGTAATGGTAAAAAAAAAAAAATAATAATTAAAATAAATAAATGCAAAGATCATAAGTAAATAAATACGGTCAATTTCAAAATGGTGATGATTTTGATCCAAATTCACTTTCACATTGCCAGCGAAAGTAAAACTAATCTTCGCAGTGGTTCTTGGGGTAAAGTTGCCAAGGCAATAAGTGCACATATATTGGATGGGAAATAATAACGCTATTTATTTAAACTGTAAACTAGTCTCCAGTCTAATTATCATCTTCTTATTAGCTATGGAACAAATGAGAACACGATGTATTTATGCATATCAACTCATTTTCCAATGCTAACTAGACTAGAGATCAGTCTCCAGTCTAGATAAATAGCATACTCTATGGGAAAACTATATTCACACTACACTTTCTACTAATCACACCACATTATATTTGCACTAAATATCCTTAGACTGTATTTTTATCGATCTGGCTATAGAAACAGATTGAACTCTGAATTTGGAGCCCAATCACCAATTATAGGCGGCCAAATTCGGAGTCCGATCTTTTTACAAAATTTACTTTTTTATTATATTTGTATCAAAATCTTTTATTTTCATTGTGTTTTTACCAAAAACTTTCTATTAATAAACAAATATTCCATTGATAACCTTTCTTCTTCAAAAATCTTATTAATCTGTTTTAAATTAATGAGAATATATGTGCCTTTTGATTTTCTTTATAATTGTTTACCCTTTTTTAAATATTTAGAGCTCTTTTACAATGGAATTTTATGAAAATATTCAAACACCTCTCGGAGATTTTGTTACACAACATCCTACCTCATGTGACCTGCATTGATGCATGCTATATGTATTTCAAATCCATGTGACGTGCATCAATATATGTCACATGTGATATGAGGTTTTGTAACATTACTGTGAAATTTTATATAGAAAAAGTAAAATAATATGTGATAATTAATGGGAGATCGAAGAAAAAAAGGCGAAAGAAAAGTTGTGGAGATAAATGTGACAATGAGTAAAAATTAGAGGCATTTAAAATAAATAAGATGTGGTGTGATTAGTAAAAAATGTGGTGTCCCACTCATATTGTATTTGACATATCACAAGAAGAATTTTCCTTTTTCTCTTGTACAATTAATCAATGGGTTGAAATCAATTTCTGATCTTTCCTCACTACATTAATTTCTTTTGCCCTTAAATGTTAATAACAAAATCGTTCAACCATATATACTGAATCTTTGGACACCGATCAATGAGTGCATTGGGACAAGGGGCCATGGTTGGTGTTTCTCCAAGTGACACCCATTTTCTTGGAGTCTTGTCACCTAGAATATATATGCTAATCCAATCGTAAAATTTTCCTTTTATCCCCTCATATTCTTAATGTTTGGATATATTTAAAATGTTTTTACAATTTTAAATGTTTTGAAAATATGTTTTTTTATTTTTCTAGACATCAATTTTTTATTTATCTAAAAAATTTAGAAAGTTTTTACAACAACACGTTTCAGTTAAGTCATGCAAAGAAAAAAAAATTGTTTCAGTTAAAATATCATTGGATACAAGATGTCATAGTTAATAAAAAATTTAAAATAAAAATATGATGGAAATAAGTTAGGTGGTGAAAAAGAAAAAATTGAAAATATAAGGAAATTGAATGCAATTATATAGTATAGTGTAACGAGTACAAACGTAGTGTTAATAAAACTACAATTTTTTATAGTGGTAATATAATTGCCCAACCTATTAATTTTGGGCATAGGCGTTTGCCTCACAAATTACCTCGTAAGTCATGGCAGAACTTAGGCTGCGCACTTTAATTCGGCCTGAAAACCTGAATCAACCCGCCAACTTGGCCCAAATCAATCGATAAACAAAGAGGCAACGAAAGGGTGTTAAACCCGACGAAAACCAACAAAGAAACCGAACCAACTCGGGTTAGTTTTGATGAATAGAGAAAGCCTCAAACCGAACAAGTCGGGCTAGTTTTGTCGAAAACCAACTCGAACTGTCCGACACCCAACCCTAGCTGGCTTTGCTTGGCATTGTCCATTAATTTTGACATATATGGCAGGTTCGGGTGAGTAGGATTAAAAAAAAAAGAAACAATAATTCATGAGTGGACCGACCTACCGTTGCTACTTTCTTTCTGTTCAGACCCTAATCAATTTGTTACACATAAATAACTGATGTTACCAAATGATTACGATTAAATTAACTAATAACCTGTCTTATTCAAATGTATAAAAATATAAAAAGCAACTGAAACAAATCAAATAAAATTTAATCAAATCTTACAGAAGTTACTCTTACAAAGATTATTGCTCGAAATTCAAATACCAGATCGATTTATGGTGAAACAAATGAATGAGAGAAAAGATTCTGAAATACGCACTAACTAGTACTACCTCCGTCCCAATTATTTGATCCTGTTTTCCTTTTAAGTCTACTTTTGTGTTCCTTCAATGTAATCTTGGAAATATAAAATATTTATCTTTTCCAATACTATTCTTAATATACACTACTAACTAAATAAGGATATTTTATGAAGTTTGTTGTATAATTGTCTTTTCCAATACAATTCTCAATCTTTGTGAAAAAGTAAATAGAACCAAATAATACGTGTGCAAACTAACATTCAACATAGTATAATTTAAACCTCACTCATCATTGATCATTGAACAAACCTTGTCAAATTTTAGCCCCGATCATGGAAAGTTTCAAGAACGATCGAGTCCAGCTGTCGGGAAAAATTATCTTGTCTATTAGCAAACTCCAATACTCTATTTCTTGGTCTTTCATCATTGCAATGAGGAATCCGACTGCTAAAGGCCCTTGTGAACAAGTCAGTGCTTATAGAATTTTTGAGGGGTATTTGGATTGTTGTCGACGGTTATTGGCGCTTTCATTAATTGTTCTGCATATTTTCTATCTAGTGCGGCATCGGCTATATCAAGTGATATTTGTTAATACCAACACCTACCAAATCCTGGCAGACCAATTACTAGTAATATCTAAATTTTCATTTCGTTCAAGAAAAGAAAAGAAGATTTCAAGCACTCTTTTAGTGAGTCAACTACAGAAAATGCTAAGAGATCTGTTTGCTGGATCACTTCTTTCAGTGTCATTTCCTTGTAACAAAACAGAAGCATCACAGTAACAGCCCTGTAAAAGTAGAGATTATTTCAATGTAAAAAAGAGAAAATATGTTATAGTGGAAGAAAATGCAGACTAATTATTAATTAACCTCTAAAAAGCAGTCGTGGTAGAACAAACGAAGAAGTTTTCCGGGGACGGTTGGGTCCATGGAAGAAGCTGATCTCACTGTATTCTTCACAATCAACGGTAAAAGTCAAACGCAAGATTGGCAGAGGATGGAGAAAAAGAAGCTACAAGGAGTATAACAAAAATGTGTGCATGGCTTATAGTTATAAAACGCTTGATACATACAAATTTCCCTTTTCTCCATGTTCTTCAAAAGAACAAGTTCCACTCTCGACTCTCTCTCTCTCTCTAAAAATATACATTTCTTCAGACATAAATATACAGAGGCCACGTTTACTTATCGAAAGCTGCATTTATTTGGTTATGGAGACGGTAGGTTGAGTATAAAGAGAAGGAAAATGTAACTCATTTGAAACTTGAAACAGGGGATTCTGCCGACACCACCGTCCCTGTCCATAGGCAAGTGAAATTCAAATTCCAAACAGAAGAAGAGAAAGAGACACACAGTGAGTGCGTGAAGATTGGGCTTGAAAATCATCAGCACCAAGCACTGGATGGGCTCCTCAATCTCCGAAGGAGTTGTAGCAAGGTTACCCCAAATCATGTATATCATATATGCCCTTCTTTCCTCTGGATTTCACATTTTACTTGGAAAAAATTGTTAATTGTGGATTTCGTTTTGTGGGCATTTCTCTTTCTTGCTTTATTTATAGAAATCCAGTTTTTGAATCTAAACCTGCACATGCTATTTCTTGTTGGGAGGATGTTTCCATCCTTTAATGCTTATAGTGTTTATGGTTTTTCTTCTGTCTGATTCTGTCTTTTACAGGCTAATCCCATGAGGCTTGTGTCTCAATTGAAAAAAATTGAAGAAGACGTGTCGCGAGCTACTTGCCGCCAAACAGGTGTGCACATATCTCCGGTATTTGGGTATCTCTGGAATATTTAAGTGAAACACCACGTAGTTAAAATGTTGTTGAAGTAATCCTGTGTTTAGGATAGGAAATCCAGTTGATGATGATACCATAGGGGTGGTTGGTGATGGTAGAAAAGTTGGTTTTTGGAGAAAATTGACTCTCGAGTTTGTGGAAATGGTTCTTGAATTTTTATATTTTCCGTTGAAAATTTTTGCAGGTTTTGGACAATGACAAAACTCCAAGGATGACTTTCATTGCCTCCAAATAACATTTTTCTGTTCGTTTATGAATTCATATTTTACCAAGTCTAAATGTTGATATTAGCACAGATGACAATACGTCCAACATGCATGCAAGCTTGTAATAAAACTGCGTTGATCAAATCTAAACCTGGACTGATTTTGAAGAAAAGGGCAATTTCCTACTTACAGGTTATAACCATGACCCATAAGTTACAATCCCTATACATTTTACCAGCAAATTTCTTAGACTGTATTTTTCAGTCTATGTTATTGTCACATATTAAAAAATATATATTGCTCTCTATGAAAGTATGATGCATTAGTTGTTTAACATCCACCAGGGCCAAATCCTAGCTTCCCTCCTGCAACATCATATACTACATCCAAAGTCTTCTGCTGGACATTTCCGAAGATGCTCACATCCGAGGCGCCGCTGTTACCTGCGAAAGCCAGGCATGCCCGGCCCGAGCTAACAGAGATCGGAAGAGCCCTGAAGCCGCTATATCGACTTTCACATTGCCGTCGAAGGTAATACCAATCTTGGGAATGGTTATCGAGGTATATTTGCTAATATCATAGCATGTATCCAGGATGGAATAGGCAGGTGCACTTGTATACTTAGACATCTGTTTCTTGAACTCGGCGCTCAGAGCGCTGTAGGCTGCTGGGGGGAGTCGAGTTATGACCGTACCGGAGTCTATGATCGTCCCCGCCGTCTTGAATACCGATGGACTAATGGACAATTGAGTGGCACCAACACTGATTCCTATTATGTTGATGAAATAGAATGATGAACTCTGTGAGCCAGTAAAAGGGGTGAATTTTACATTTCCTGAACCTCCACTGTTTCCAAATGTCAAGTGTCCGGTCGAGGATGATGTTCCCGGGAGGCAGTAGGAGAAGTATTTTCCGTACTTCTGCGCAGTTTGGGACACGAAAGAAAGTGAATCCCGGCCGAGGCCTAACAAGCCGGCCGTGTTGCCGAAAAGTCCTTGGTTGTTTTGGCCACATCCAAAGTAGAAGTTTGGAACTACATCTGATGATGTTATGGTTAATGTGTCTTTACTGAAGAATCCGACGGAGAAGGATTGGTCACCATACTGTATGCCGTAGATGCATGTTTTGATATTGCAACCCGGGTCGTTTCCAGTGGCCGACGATAGTTGAGAACACTGAGCCGCACTACATGAGACGTTTGAATACGAGGTGGATCCAGTCGGGTCAAAAATCGGATCCTGCTGCTGATAGCAACAGCGGGCGCACGGTTTACACTGAGTCCAAGTCAAGTCACTACCAGTGTCAAAAATCAAGGATAAAGATTTCTTTGGAGTTCCAAGACCAAGTGTCACAATATAATTCCCCGAGCCGAGTGATAGACCGGATTGGGCCGGAAGGGTCGCCTTTTTGTCCTTAATTTCCTCGGTATCCACCCCCGGGTTGAGCTTGGACTGGATTGAGTCGACCCGGGACTGGTCACGGGAGAGTACCTCATCGAGGGATGGGGTGGCCTTGTCTTGGCTGTGTTTGGAACATGGACCATGCCTGTGAACAACTTCCAATGTAGATGGCTTCTTCTTGGGACCTGATCAACGTACGTAATGTTAAACAACGTAAAGAACGATTCAGCTGTTTCCTTATGGGATTGATACTATCTACATCACCAAACGTTAACGCGCCATCAAATAATATGAAACTTTGAATCAAGTTCAAATACTGATACCCCACCCCTCACCTAACCTACACATATGACAAGCTACCAACCCACTTGTTACCTGTTTCTTTCTTGAAGTATTGTAAAGTTTAGGTTCCATACTCAATACAGCTGTGATGCACTGATTATTACTACTATACGTTATTTACTGCATCATCCAATAATCCTATGAATTAGGACATAAAAATTGTCTGTGTGTAACATCAGTGGTGAGTACCGATGATGATGATGATGATGCCTTTTAGTCCAAGTTCTGTGGTTCCTAAATTCATCCTCACTTGATACTAGACATATGTATAAAGAAACTAGAAACTCTAACATCCAAATATATTCGGCCATATACCTTGAAACCCAGAATACAACTCTTTGTAGGAGAGTGTTTTTCTTATCTATTCCACTTGGGTTTTATGCAAAATATTAGTGAGCTATTTGTGAGTAATCTGTATGGTTTTAGCCTTACTCTAGTCTAATCTGCAAACTTTTTTCCCTAAATTTTTCAAAGGGTTCTAAAATGATTTTTCCGAAAATGGGGCAGACCGGAAAAAGTGTGGATACCCCACCTCCCCCTGGCTGTTTTCTAGAGAGTGGCTTAATTTTCTAAAAAATAAATGGGGTTTTTTTGGGTAAAAAACACTGATTATTTTTTTTAAAAGAACGCTGATTATTATGTTTCACAAAATAGACAACTTAAAGGTAAGTAGGTAACTTTACTTTTTTGCCCCAATCAAACATGTTGTATGTGGGCAGCATGGAAAATACACACATAACATAGGTTAAAGTTTGGTACGTTATTACCAAGGTAGAAGAGTATATCAAAAAGAAAAGAGTTCTTCTAACTCGACTTTTCGTACGCTTTTATATCTTCTTGGTCAGAAGTACTCTCTCAACCAAGGCTCGACCTGCCCCCAAAACAATTTATATGAAACTTCACGAGTACTCGAATTAAAGGTAATAGTGAGCAATGATGAACATGCATGCACAAGAAGAAATTAGGTACTCAAAATACATATGTATGGAGAATTTCTAAGTTTAATATAACCTTTTCTTGAAGAGCTGCAGACTGAGGCAGGCAGTAGAGAGCTGATTTCAACAGTATGAAAATGGCTACTTACTATTGCTTTTCTTCCTTCAAAAGCGTGGCTTTTAATCAGAAAAAATGAGTGAAAAGTTGAAGAAATTAAAAGCAGAATACTGAAGAAAGGGGAAGAAAAGAGAGAAGCCATCAAGAATCCAATTCTTTTGCTTGCAATGATATGGCCAGCCAACATCATATATAAATAGAATTTCAAGCTGACAAGTCACCCAATTTGACAAATTTATCCTTTAATTTAATAATCTCCCATCAAAATTATAAGTAAATTCTGGTTAATTATTTGGGAAGTTTGATTGAAAGATTATAATGCAAACTGCACATGATACTATAACACGAACGCGAACAAGACCATGAATACAAATACGACGATTTTACAAGACATGCTGAATACTTTAGAAAATATGCCGTTGCACCGATAAATTTTATCTACCGAACAAGTTTGATTCTGATTTTTTTTTAACATAATATTATTCAAACAATATAAGCAACATATATTAAGATGAGAGAGAACCTAGCTACCATTGGTGGGAAGATATAATTAAATGGTTCTTTTTTATCTATTTATTTTTTAATTTCAACTTTACGTTCATTACAACAAAGAAAGAGACATCCATTAGCAAATATAATAAAAACATTATCTTTAGTACACAAGTTGTTTCTTGTTTTTGGAATATTCATTTTTGTTCATTTAAAATGCACACCTTCAAGAAAACAAAAAGAATAGAAGGAGAAAAACACCAAATTAGAAATGAATCATTTTCAAATGCTTAAATTGTTGTTCACTTAATTATACTAACATAAAGCCAAAAGTATAAGACGCGATAAAACAACAAATTTACTAATTCTTTTAAATGCACAAATACAACTAATTAATTAAAGATAACAACATGATACGTACAAAAAAGCTGACTAGTACTTAAAAGATTAGCAAAATTTCAAATGTCTTGTTTTTATGTGACACGATTAAATATCGTCTATCATTGTGTATGTAACTATGTATTTTTGCATGTATTAAGGAATAGTTTCCATATGTAATAAATATCTAGAGTATGACCAATCATATAAGGGTTGAGTTACTCTTCTTAATAATGCTAAAACTAATTTAAGACAACCTTAAATCTTACTATTTCATCAGAAATTGTAAAACTCACAATTTAACTTAAACTTAAAAAATGAGCACGCAAATTTTAAGATTTGACTACTAAATATGTCATCCTGCTCTGGAGAAGCACATATTATAGGTGCATGATTATTAGTTTTTGATGCATATTTTTTAGATGAATCCTCAAGTTTTAATAGTTCAGACGCCCATGTATGTATGTATATATCTCTAGCTATAGATGTGTATGTATGTACATGTTTGAGAAAATGCACCTACTGGCACTAGAAAAAATCTCTTGTGCCCGTGATTAGTGTTATGAGTGGGGACGGTTGGTGAAGCTCCAAACAAAGAAGAAATGCATGCGAACAAGTCACATTCCATTACATATATAATAAAAAATGAGAAGATAAATATGAAATAATTGGATATGCACTTCATTATATTGTTGGGTATATATGCACCATAAGATTTCATATAAAATGATCATGAGCACAGGGCCGGTTCTGTCATGAGATCGATGAAGTAACCACTTCATGTTCAAAATTGAAAGGGGCTCATTTGAGTTGTTCGATATCCCTTGTATAATCACTTTTATAGCACGTAATGATGTTGTAAATTATAAGTGTGAAAAAATATGGGGGCCTTGAAATTCACCTCAAGTCTCGAGAAACATGCATGAATAAATGAATGAGCATTGCCCTTACCTTGCAAGATAGATGGGAATATGAAATTGAGACATAGACAAAGAGACTAGTGAATTTTTAGAAATCAAGAAGATTAACCATTTAAGTCGTTTTTCAGTCTGATGATAAATTTTTTCTAAGTTAAAAGAAGATGAAGGCACAAAATAATAATTTTTTTAAAATAAAATTTCGTTTCACGATGGATTGGAATACAATGCCTCCAAACTGGGGGATCTTGTGAAATTTTTTTGCATGTATGATGTATACATGCTAAGATCCCCTGAAACAAAAATTTGAGTGAAGTAAATATAGGTGATGAAATATATGTTTTTGTTTTTATTTTAAAATTCGTCCCTTATTATATATATAGCTTAATTAATGGTTATATATTTGCCTATCAAAAAAATTAATGGTTAATTGTAGTAGAAGTTTCTCACTTCAGGTTTCTTATAATTCAAGACGTTGATAAGAAAAGAATAAAAGTAATAACTAATAGTAACATATAGTTGGTCAACCAAAGGCAGTGTAATTCTTTTAGTTGATTGGTAAACTTTATAATTACTGTACTAATAATGATTTATTTTGTGTAAAAAGGTGGACCTAGTTACATATTAGCTAGGTAATGGGGTTAGATGAGATGCAACTTACAGGAAAAACCAATCAAATAAGAGTGATTTTGTTAATCTTTAAGGTGCAATAAGATCTTTGAAGTGAGATTTAAAAACTTCTCTTTCCTTTTTCTTTTTAATCTCAACTTTTCTTCGGCATCAATCCATAGACAAATTCCATTAGCATCACATTGTCATGTCATAAATGACAATAAATATTAAATATACTTCGAAATGTATCATCTAATATTACGGGAGGATGACGTTTTAATTTTTATATATGTATATTATGACCCATGTAGCAATGTTGCTTTCATATACTGGGACCATATTTTTTTTTCCTTCACCCCAACACCACCACCCCAAAAAAAAAAAATAATAATAAATAAATAAACAAAAAAACAGAAAGAAAAAAAATTCCCCTAAAGTAACACCCATTAACTTGTCATGTTATTATATGGTGATTTTAGTATGACGCACTTATTGGAACAAATCACACTTACTAAAACACTTTGTTCTGGTATATATGCATTATTACATCAAACTAAATATATAATAATTAATAATTTAAGACTTGAAACCCGAGTTTAATCTAACTACTCCTACATATATACCCCTCGGATTTTCATATATTCGGAACCTGTGATTTTATAACAAACTTCTTATACAGTAGAATATTATTATTTTTAATTTATTTTTCCATTATGTGATGATGGTGTTTGAATTTTTTGAGTTTTAATTAATCAAGTTGATGCCTGCCCAACCCATTAGCAAAACTATATATTATGATAATAAAAATCCAAGATGAGTCCCTAAAAAAAAAAATAAATAAATTCAAGACGCGTGACCTAATTCGGAGGATTCCTAGAATGTCAAGGCTGTAGTGGGTAACTAATGAACTATTTCTGGCCTTTCTTTTTTAGTTATTTCTTAATATCGGCTCCACATAATAATTTAGGTAGGACTACTAATGGAGCATTAGTACAAAAGTAATTAAAAAGCGATAATTTACAAGTAGTACTATCTTCTGTTCAAAAGCAATATTGAAAATGATTATTTTGGACAAGTTTCTATTGTTGTTTTTGCTCTCGATGATCCTCACTGTACAACCAATGGTCGTGCCTTGTTGCCATTTGTAGAAATGAATATGCTTGAGCTATATTTCTCCTTTCTCTTCTTGAAAATAAACTTATTTTGAGAAAGTTGAAATCGAGTCAAAGACCAAAGAAATTCATTATGGTACATTGTCCAAATCATAATATCTTTTGGTTTCTAACTTTTTCCCCCCAATGGCATCATTGTCACATAATGATTGAAGAGGGCATCCGGCTAAATTCAAATAATTATACCCTGGTTGGTTAAATAGTGGGTCTCACAATTAGTCAATTCAGTTTATTTAAATTTTTTCTTTGGAATCTCAAATTTAATTGCTGGAATTGGTGGAATCCTTATTGATTGATATATATATATATATATATATAGGTCCCATTCGATATGTAACAAGTTAATCAATTAAATTCGCGTTGCCTTCACGTTATGTAAATGGAATATAAACTCTATGTTTGAATTGTGATTCAGATTTTTAGTGAGATAATTTCAAAGAATGCTGCAGGCACTGATTTTCACGAAAAGATGGGACAATTTCATGATCGGACACTAGCCTACTTCTAGTACTTTATTTCCATTCACACACAAAAGAATTGAGGTTGTTTGGAAGTATGTTTTTGCAGTTATTTGAGGGCAATTTTACTTTTTCTTGACTCGCCATGAGCTCATTTATAATTATCATTTCTAGTAGTTCACTTGAGTACTTTGCATAGTGAAGGAAAGGATAAATTGAGTTGTTTGATTTGATATATACAATAAATTTTAATAGTTTTTTCATGGATATATATATGTATATATTAATGATCATTTTAAATAAGCACTGTATTAATTAAATAGAACTAGAAACTATTGTCGCAGCATGAGGGTTTATGAAATAGATCTATCTTTGTTCACAAAAGAAGAATTATCGCTGCCAATCCCACTCCTAAGACTGAAATTGGAAAACACATTATTTTAAAGTATATGTTTATGTTAATTCATTTTTCTTTAATCATATCAGTTTTGTTTCTAATCTAACGCACTAAATATTTCTGTTAAGAAAATTTTATAGCACTAGCAGATGGTAATTTATGGTGCTATATGTTGGCCTTCCCTCTGATTGGTGGGTTTCAATTGTTGGCACGTAAGGCTTGCGTCTGCGTCAGCAATAAAATAAAAAGGTGACATCCATTGGTGCTAAAAATGTGTTTGTTCTTTTATTGGTGGGTTTCAATTGTTGGCACGTATGACTTGCGTTACATCAACAATAAGTAACATCCATTGGTGTAAAAAATGTGTTTGTTCTATATATAATTAGAAGAAAAAGAAAAAGACATCTCCCAAAAACTGGTTACATAATAAAAAGCAAACCACAAGTTGCCGTTTCTTGGGGACAAAACCGAGTTATTATAGTACTACATGGTACATTCAATCAATGAAATCAATAATAAAAAAACCAATGCAATGCCGTTTAGGATATAATAATTCCAAAAGTATTGACTAGTCCGATCTATCACCAAATAACAATAATTTATGTATATAACCTCAGTACTGTAAATAAGGAATTTTGGTGTGAAATGAAAACCACAAGTCAATATATTAATCAAATTGTACATGAAAAAAAAATAAAAAAATCGGTGTGTGTGTATATATATAAAAATCAAATTGTAAATGAAAAAAATAAAATTAATTAATAATTGCACGGACATGACACATCCCACTAAATAAGGAGCCTTGAAAATAATGATGAAAAAAATATGAATAGATGTTTCGAATGGTTAAGAGCCGTCGATATGCAATAATAGAGAATAGCAGTATGTTTTCTTCACATTCCAAATTTCAATTTTGAGTTTTTATTTCTCTTTTTTTTTTAAAGTTTTTTTTTTTAATCATAATCATAATTTTATTCCATCAAACCAAAGTATGTTTTCAGTTTTTTACAACGGAAACCCTCAAGACGACAAAAATGCCTTCAATAAATTTTGTTGTTTTGAATTTTCTTTACAAATTTTTCCTTATTTTGGAAAATGGATTGAACATTTTTTAGTGTTTTAATTTTTTTTTAATATTACAAAAGGATTATAAGGAAGTAGAATCGAACCGTTGATTAAAAGTTTGACAGCTAACCAGTAGTTAAAAAGTCGAAACAGTAAGAGTATCTCCAATGCAAATGTCTAGTCTTGAGGTGACGTAGAGGAGAGATATAGACACATAAAAGTTACAAATTTCAATTTTCTCTCTCTTCTTTCACTTCTTTCTTACCTTCGTCTCTTTTTATTTTCTATATTTTCTTCATAATGTCTAGGACGCTTTCTACAGTTAAACGTTCTCAAAGACACTGTGAAAAAAAATAGAAAATAAAGAGACGAAAAGGTAAGAAAATAGTGAAAAAAGAGAGAGAGAATTAAAATTTGTAAATTTATATTTCTACATCTCTCTTCCAGGTCACCCCTAAGACTAGACGCTTACATTAGAGATGCTCAAAGCGAACAGATTTTCCATTAATTCTGATATAGGTATGGCCGGTTCAAGGGAGTAGGATAGTAGGATTAAGACACGTAGATTGCAAAAAAGAGACAATAATTCATGGTTTCGACCGACCATTACCAATTCCTCTCTGTTTTGCTCGAAATTTTCAAATCTTACAAAAGTAATAATATTCTTAAAAAGATTACTGCTCGAAATTGAAATACTAGAGATCAATTTATGGCAAAACAAATGAATGAAGAAAGATTTGAAATACGCAGTAGCTAGTATATATGTGCAGCCTAACAGTCGACATGGCAACATATAATTTCAACCTCACACATTAGTCATTGAACAAACTTGTCGAATTTCTCCCTCGCCGTCCCCCTTAACCCCAATGGTGGAAAGTTTCAAGAACAATCGATTCCAGCTCTCGAAAAAATTGTCTTGATTATTAGCAAACTCCAATACTCTATTTCTTGCTGTTTCATCATTTAGCAATGCGGAATCCGATTGGAAAAGGCCCTTGTGAACAAGATCTCTTATAATACTCATTGTCGAAAATTTGAGGGGTATTTGGATCGTTGTCGACGGTTATAGAAGCATTGGCTCCTGCCGGGCATGCTTGTGTTAATTGTTCTGCATATTTTCTCTCTAGTGACCCATCGATAAGGTCAAGTTTCCCGTTCAAGTCGAGTTTGAACCGATCGCTAAACGAGCTGCAATGAGCTGATCCAATTGTGTGGGCTCCTGCAAAAATCATATGAATCTTCACATAATACAACTATGAGTCTTTGTTATAGACCCAGAATCTGGTTCATGGAATCAGATTCATGACATGACATTTGTCGATATTAACACCTCCAGCAGAAGTCCATGTTTCTGTTCTTTTTTTATTAGCACATCATGAGTTGGTTCCATAAAACAACTAGATTCTTGTGCCATAGTACATAAAGAACACTTCGCTTTTGGAAATACATTTATTTATTGATTGAGCAAGCACTTGGATGGGGAATGTAATGAGAGTGATAAATTCACACCAAATCTTGTCAGATCAGTTACTAATAATCTTATATTTCATTCAAGAAAAGGCGGGGAAAAAAAATATTTTTCCAGTATGTTTACGCAGTCCCAGGTAAATACACTTTATTTGCGAGTGGGGTAAGTTTTAAAGTAGCAGTTTCGTACCCGAGAGAGTAACAAGGTCGTCCATGGATAGACCTTTTGCAGAGAAAATGTTAGCCATTTGATCCAATGTAAAACTAGTGTCTATTATGTTTGGTCTAACATTTGCAGCCAAAGACACCCTTCCATCTCTTCTCCCTGTTGGAATCTGAATATTTGGTCCTCCTGTCTGTTTCAAGAGTAAGCACCAATTTCAAGCAAAGGAACAGAAGAAAATGTCACAGTTTGTGAATTTTGGGACTTACAAATTCGACAGCGTCTCGAGCGGCCAAGGCGAGAATATCAGCGCAAGAAACTACTCCTGGACAAAATATTTCAAGCACTCTTTTGGCTGAGTCAATTACAGAAAATGCTCCAAGTGATCTGTTTGCTGGATCACTTCTTTCAGTGTCATTTCCTTGTAACAAAACAGAAGCATCACAGCCCTGTAAAAATACAGACATCTGGATGTAAAGAAGAGAATCTATGTTACAGGCTTACAGCAGAAGAAAATGCAGAGTAATTAACCTCTACAAAGCAGTCATGGAATAACAAACGAAGAAGTTTTCCGGGGACGGTTGGATCCATGGAAGAAGCTGATCTCACTGTATTCTTCACCATCAACTCAGCAGACGGGCACGAAAGAGCGTAAAAGTCGAACGCAAGATCGGCAGAAGATGGAGAAAAAGAAGCTACAAGAAGTATCACAAAAATGTATGGCTTATAGTTATAAAATGCTTGATATATACAAATTTCTCTTTTCTCCATGTTCTTCAAAAGAACAAGTTCCACTCTCAACTCTTATCTCACTAAATATATACGCTTCTTCAGACACAGATATACAGAGTCCACGTTTACTTATTGAAAGCTGCATTTATTTGGTTATGGAGATGGTAGGTCGGGTATAAAGATTACTCTACCTGTTTATCTCTGTGTCAGAAACCATTAAATACAGAAGGGCATTTTGGCTGAGTCATAAACACAAGCCCAGAAGTGTTACAGCTAAAATATGAATACAATTGGTTAAACTTACCTTTTTCACATATAAGAATGCAATGTGTCTTGCTCGGGTGTCGAAGCATACATTCTTTATCATAACAATTGTTGAGACACACAGTTGTCTAGCTTTGTCTTGCTTTTCCTGGAATGTCTCTACGAAATCATTTCGTAGTCAAATTGCTCATGAAGTTGTACTATTCAACCAAAACTCAGAAAGTATACATTCGTTCTTTTGAGTATAGATTTGTCAGTATCTGAAGAGAGAGATGGCAAATAATACTAAATTTGAAATCAGAACACAACACAGAACAAGGCAAGAAGGGAAAATTTTATGGTTGAAGGGTATTTGGAGTTGATATCCTACAGAAATGTTGCCTCAAAAAGTGAACTTCTTGACATGGTTCAAAAACCTTTCATTGTCAAGAAATGAAAGCAATGAAAACACAGAGATAATTTCCAAACTAATCCTCGAAGTCAAAATTTTCGTCATTGTATTCATCTTCATGTCCATAAGACAGTGCATCATTGTGATAACTGAATTCACCGTCATCTTCATCATCATAGTTTCCCTCTTCAGATCTATGCATTTCGGGGCTAATATTTTGGTACAATGAATTGTCATTTCCCCGAGAATCAGAGTCCAAATGCACATTTGGTTCCATTTCAGGACCTTCTTCCTGCAATGATGTGGGTACAGAGGTTACAAGTTCATGGAAATGCAAAGCATTGTTGATCTAGCTATGCTTTCCTTTTACTTTTTCCAAAGATAAGGTCGAAATAAAAGTAAAAAAAGGTACCAATTCATCGTTTAAGATTTTCAAGGCATCATAGTTGATTCTTGAACTTCTCTTCTGCAAAAGGGGGATTCAACATCACATGTAAAATACAACATAAAATTGCTCCAGCTAACTTTAGAGGGATTGAAATTGCAGTATAACAAGAATTTTGAAGGAGAAAAGACCATACTTTTTCCATTAGGGACAGCTAACGGATGTCTTTTTATGTAATATCTTATAGCAACCAGAAAGAGGGAAAAGGTTGTTCAAGCCATCTCATTACCTGTTGTTCGGATTCCTTGGAAGTTTTAACAGCTTTCTGGTTAGAAGTACTTTTCTTTGTTTCAGACACTAGTTTTTGTTTCTTAACCTGAAATTCATCACAAATGTAGCAGAAACTATTTAACCCAGATAACATAATCCAAATCATACAAGGGAGGGAAACATATAAAAATAAGTGATTGCAAGATAGAAGGTAAAAAGAAGAAAAATCTGACTTCAGTTTTGCTAAATCATATGAAACTTAAGAAGACACAGAAAAGGGAAGACCAGCAAGGCCATAGACTTTAGTATCAGATAATATATGCATATAACCTCAATGGGTATGTGCCAGGCAGATCTCAAAGAGTAAATACTTAAGTACAGAAGGCCTTACCTTTACTTGTTCTCTATTCATGGCTTCCCATAACATCTTTTTTAAACAAATCTCCTCCTTGTTGTTAAGATATCTAACAACCTGAAAGGCATAAAAGAATTTTTAAATGCATCACCTCTTCAGGGCTATGGCTATAGATGTTTACGTCCCTCTGGAATTCTAAGCTGTGAATCTATATGATTTATGAAAGCAGAAAACGATGGATATGCTTGTTGAGTGTGAAATTTCAAGGACAAACAGATATTTTGATTATGCAAACAAGGGTAAAGATTTCTTAACCAAATTGCAAAAGTCAACATACTATTATAAAAACAAAATCCTGGCTGAATGTTAAGGATCTTCGTCAAAATTGAAAAGAATAATGTATATGGAACGATGTAGCTTGTACCTCAGCATCATCTATATCAGAAAGGCTTTCAGTCTCATCAAAGTTATTTCTACTTCTCCGCTTGTAGTTCTGTACTTGACCAGAAGTTCTCTTATTGCAGTTCTGACTTACAGCTGAAGCACCTGAGACAAAGAAACTACATTTTCTGTATCTGGGGTCCGTGTCTTTTACAAAGAGATTCAGAACAAGAAATTTCAAATATACAACTTCATAGTAAAACCATTTAAGATTACCGTCGGATGCTCTCAGTTGCAGCATTCCTGGCCTGCCGGAGACTTCACTTCTGGGGGATGTTTCAACTTCTACCTATAAAACACAAAATACATGTGAAAAAAGGTGAGATTTTTAAGAAATGGGATTTATGTGTCTAGACTTCTAGTTGAGCAAAACTCAGTTTCAGGAGGTCAAACGACTCTCTGAAAAACAGAAAGAAATGTTGTTAGCCAGATCATTTTAAAAGCTAAAATCGTCCAAAAAAACATGACTACCCTCCCCAAAACACAGAGAGCATAAATGACTGGATCCTCTGTAAGATATATAACACGCTGTGTTACGAGCATGAGCCTGGGTTTTTTGGGTACTACCAAATGAAATTAGGTTCAAATTTAGATTTATGCATTCATCCAATTCCACAAGAATTTACTATTTGTATATTCCGAAAAGTCTTAAAATTTCTTTGAATTGAAAAAAAAAATGGAATAAAAAGAAATGACATTACGCGTACCGGTGGATCCAAAGGATTGCTGGACGTCGGCGTAATCGCCATTGTCGATGAATTTTAGCTTGATCTTCAAGAAAATTGCATAGGGAGTTTGAGGCGACTCGAAGGGTTTATAAAGGTGTGGGTTCTGATGCAGAGTGACCAAAATACCCTTCTTGTTATTTTGTGTTGTGTTTATTCTTTCTTGTATGGAAATTTTCAAGGAAGATGAAATGAAAATTGGAAGAAAAGTTCTTTTCTTTTTTCCTAATAGGAGGTTTTTCTTCAAAATAGTTTTTAGATAAGTTTATGCCAATTTTTTAAGGAAGCAAATAGGGCTCTGAGTTTAGAGCTAGACCTCCAATTACATGATGTCAACTCACTCTAAACTAGGAGCTCTATCTCTTTTAATAGCTATAAGAGAAAAGTAGATGTAAATATTTGCATATATAGAGAAATTTATAGAAAGAAAATAAGAACAAAAAGAGACATAACACGTAAATAAGTATGTTCGCATGACAAGCCATTAATCAATCATCATTTTACATTGTCAGCACGTTTTTCAGTTAAATAGACATTCAGTAAAATTTATATATTGTTTCCAAATAAGAAATCTATATGCCTTTCGAATTTTTAGGTGGATTTTGAAAAATAAGAAAATAAGAACAGAAGGAGAAGGAGGTAATTTTATTATATATATATATATATATATCAGTGTTCTAAAAAGTGCGCCTAGGCGCTGCTGTATCCTAAGCGCGAAGTGCCCCTTTCACGCCTCGCTTATAGGGTAAGCGGTGAAAAAAGCGATTAACGGTTTTCGTTGACAGCCTAATCGCGCCTAGGCGGTATACGGCTATTTCTTTTTCAATGTTGAACATTTGAGCCATTTATTTGCTAATGCTCTAAGAGTAAAATTGGGGCTTTTTTTTTTTTGTTTTGAGACATTGGAGCTTTTTTTTTTTTGGGCCATTTGTCGGGGTGTATAATATTTAATCATCATCTATAAAGTAAGATTTATTCACCTTTTGCCATTTGAAAATATTAAATTATATAATATCGCTTAAATTATAATGTAGATATAGTATTTAAGTTTTTAGATGTGTTTTTTAATTTAGTATACATTAATTTAAATATTTAACAATTTTAGATTGATTAAAAATTAAAAAATAAAAAAATTGAAAAACTCTTTTTATCGCTTAAGCGCCGCTTAGACACGTTTAAGCTTGAAAAACTTGAAGTTTTGGGTAGTCGTTTTTTCACACTTCACGCTTTTTAAAACACTGATATATATATATATATATATATATATATAAAGGAAAAACAGGCCAAAAAAAAAAAAAAGGAAAGAAAGAAAGAAAAAAAGACTCGATAAAACGAGAAGTAAAATGTCAACTCATTTGCAATTCGATGCAGGGCTATTTTGGGCATTCTGCCAAAGCCACCGTCCGAACGCCGAGTGAAATTCAAATTCCAACCAGAAGAGAAGAAAGGGTGAGAGACACGGAGTGAGTGCGTGAAGATGGGGCTAGAAAATCAGCAGCACCAAGCAGTGGATGGGCTCCTTAATCTCTTCTCTAAAGCAAATCGGGATCTCTCCATGGTCCATAACAAGCTCCAGAAGGAGTTTCAGCAAGTTTACCCCGACCATGTATATTATATGCCCTTCCTTCCTCTAGATTTCACATTTCACTTCGAAAAAATTCGTACTTGTGGTTTTCGTTTTGTTTGCATTTCTCTTCCTTGATTATTTACGGAAATCCGGTTTTTGAATCTAAACCCGCATATGCTATTTCCTGTCGGGGATATATTTTCACCCTTTAATGCTTAGTGTTTATGCCTTTGCTTTTGTCGGATTCTGTATGTTTCTTTTGCAGGCTAATCCCATGAAACTTGTGTCTCGATTGAAAAAAATTGAAGAAGACACGTCGTCTTTAAAAGACCAGTGTCGCGAGCTACTCGCCGCCAAACAGGTGTGCACATATACTCTGGTATTTGGGTATCTGTGATTGCCGTAAACCATGAGGTGATTTTGGGTAAAGTGTATAATTAATCTTACTTGAAATTCTTTGTTAATTAAAAGTCAGTCCGTTTTCCGTGTTTGTGAAATCAGGGAATTACAAGCAACTGAGCAAGTAAACATTACCAGATTGGCATCTTTAGCTAAGAAAATTGATTTTGCTTTGTGAACAACTAAATATCAGAGGATGTGGTTCTTGATTACTCTGTGGTCTGTTGTTAATCATGTTTTGTGTTTTGACAAAAATAAACTTAGACTAACTTGGAATATGTAACTGAAATACCACGTTTAGGGAGCTTTGGATCTTCATATATTTTCCAGACAGTTTGGTTACGTCAGCATACATATTGTATAAATTAGAATGCTGATAGTAAATTGTGGATTACTGTCTTTCAGTTCAATTACCATACCCTCTGCACTGGCTGTGCATGTGTTTAGTTTGTTTTCAGCTTGATTGTGTTTTTGGTAGTTTTAGCTTAATAACAAAGGGTTTTAATTTTTGTTGCCTTATAGTTCTTTTATCTAATATAACAGAGGACTTGGAAGCAAGTTAATTCTAATTTATAAACAAGATGGATTCTTTTCGTACTCATCCATGCTTCACCTTACCATTAGGCATTCGTAGTTGCCCGTTTCATAGTTCAACAATTGGGGTTGAACAATGAACATACTTTTTGAGATTCTGCATGCTTGAAATTCAGAGCTTTATTTAAAATATTAAACCTGTAGGATTTAATTGATAAAGCCAGAACAATCTTAGTGGGGAACAGATCAACAATTCAGAGGTTGCTATCGTCCACAGGTGTGACCAGTGAGAGTGACAATGCCGCTTATGCAAGCTTCAATCAGGTAAAATGTTAAGCATTACTGATCCCTCCTCATTCAAATGTTATTTTATGCTTTAACTTGTTTAACTTTTCCCTCCCACCAACTAGAAAGTTTTGCAAATTCTTTTTTCCTGGTTTCCATCCTGGAATTTGGCGTTGTGCAGAAAAGGCTCATCAGATCAGGGTTCCACTGTTCTGGTTTATGGTTCTAAGACTGCTACAAATAAACAAATTTATAACAAAGTGTTTGGCTTCTGATTATTTTATGAACTGATTGAGCCTGTTTTTTATCAACACATTTTGTGGTGGAGGTACAAACAAGTACGACATACTTATTGACCACTTGTTTCTATCAATTTAGGGTAAGTTTCACATATCGTCCCCAACCTTTGCACTTAGAATCGCCTGGGTTCTTAACCTTTTTTTTAGAGCTCTGAGTCCTCAACCTTTCATAAATACGTACAAAAGGTCCATCTTGACGGAATCCATCCAAAATTCCGTTAACTCATGGGCCCAATTACCTCAATACCTTTACCCTTTAAATTTTAAAAAAGTAAAAGGAATTTAAAAATTTTAAAAATATATAAAAATAAGCTTCCGGAAATGGCAGTGAGAAGGGGGGGGGGCTCCCCGCTTTCGGTTTCATTTTTTTTTGATTGTTTTCGTTTTTATATATTTTTAAAATTTTTAATTTCCTTTTTTTTTTTAAATTTAAAGGGTAAGGGTATTGAGGTAATTTGGCCAATGAGTTAACGGAATTTTGGATGGATTACGTTAAGAGGGACCTTTTGTGCGTATTTATGAAAGGTTGAGGACCAGTGCGCTAAAAAAAATGGTTAGGGACCCAGTCGATTCTAA
>CAVNYN010193730.1:3153-42165 GCA_963692815.1 Nyctanthes arbor-tristis
AAATTATAAAGAGGTGAAATGAGTGGAGTAGATTTAATAGAAGTTTGAAATTTGTGGTTATAAATGAGTAGTTGTCAAATCAATAGTCAAATCAGTGGTAAATGGGATTATAATGTGTTTTGTTAAAGAGTATCAAACAAGGGCTTAGCCAATTAGCTAAAACGCATTAATCAAATCACCACGTGATCAGCAAATTACAGAAAAGGTCCCCAATCTTTGCATCCATATACACTTTTGTCTCTAACTTTTAAATTTGGACAATCAAACCCTAACTTTTTGGAAAATTGGTGTCAATCATCGAAATAGATGTATTTTCATCATTTAACAATAATTTATAGTTGTATTACTTTACAAGTTAAAATAAATTTTATATTCACATTATGTGAATATTTAAACGTGATATGCGTACATAATAATGACAAAAAAGTTATATAAGAAATTTAATTTGAAATTTTATTAGTGTCAATTTCCTGTACATTTTTTTAACTCTTATGTAATATGAATTTGAAATTTAATTTTAATTATAATAGGATTTCTTTATTACTAGTAATAGTAAAAAAATACAATATTAAAAATTACAAATACAAAAAATTACAAATATACTTGCAAAGTGAAAAATGAAAAAGTGCTTTCTTACTAATGAAAAATGGCTCATAAGAGGAAAGAAAAAAAGTACTATCATTACTTGCTCAAAACAATATGGGGTTACTTTACGTAGTCAATTATTGGCCCTATTAATATATATAACTTATGAAAAGCAAATAAGTTTCTCTCTATTAGTCGATGGCAATTTTTTATCCTAATGAACCTAGGTTAGTAGTTAGCACCTTCACCAACTAATTAGCGCCAAAAGGGGACTGCATTATCTACATATATGAAAAGTAGGAGCAAGAGAAGAAAAAACGGAAAGTTGGGGGGCCTGATGGCAACCGAATACCCTGAAAGAACCCCGGTGAACAATTCTCGATAGATTCCTTGGGCTGTCTGCAAATGGCCACGTTTCATAATACTACTGCACACCCCTTCAAGCCCAGAGGGATGCCAAAGAAATTCCATCAACCAAATTATTAATACATAGCCACCCACGATCCAGAAATAAAAAATCTCTTGAAATTTTGACTTAAATTTCTACAGCAATTGTATCCTGGCTTTGAAGTTACAGAACTTCTTCTGTACTTCTCTTTTTCCATCAAATTATTCTGGTCTTAGATTAATCTACCTCTTAATTTCTTCCTTTCTCCGGAGTCCTGAAATGTTTGGTGCTGTGAAATTTTTGAAACAGAACAGAAAGAGGAGCCCCTTTTAGTAATCCGTGATTTTATTTTTTGGTCTTCCGGCTACAATTGATAGGCTTGGTCGCTAAAATCAATTTTTTAGAAGGATGGCTTCTGTTAACGGTTTTGGTGCTATCAACAACCTCCGGCTGACTCACGGTTCTTCGTCAAGACTGTACTTTTTTCTTGCAACCCTAAATCCCAAGAAGCTCAAAGTGAAATATTGTGCAAGAAATTCAGGTGCAGTGAGCTCTCGTTCTCTGTTCACGAAAAGAAGAATGTTTCGTGATATTAGGCTCCTGAAATCAGTTGAGCTGGTTACTAGTGATGACGAGGATGAAATGAGTGAAGGATTTTTTGAGGCAATTGAGGAACTGGAGCGAATGACTCGGGAACCGTCTGATGTGCTGGAGGAAATGAACGATAAATTGTCCGCCCGCGAGCGACGCTCTTCCGATCTTATTTTTCTCAGGAAGGGAGGGATTCTTGGTGTACTTTGGAGGTGTTTGAGTGGCTGCAAAAGGAGAATAAGGTTGACAAGGAGACTATGGAACTGATGGTGTCAATAATGTGCTCGTGGGTGAAAAACTTGATTGAGAGGAAGAGATCGGAAGAGCACACTGGGGATGTCATTAATCTCTTGGTGGACATGGACTGTGTTGGATTGAAGCCAAGCTTTAGTATGATTGAGAAGGTGATTTCTTTCTATTGGGAGGCGGGGGAGAAGGAAGGTGCGGTTTTGTTTGTTAAAGAGGTGTTGAGGAGGGGCATTACGTATTTGGATGGAGATAAAGACGAAAATAAAGGTGGTCCAGTTGGATACCTTGCATGGAAGATGATGGTAATTGCTAATAGTTCTTGTTATTTACTGTTTTTTACATCTCAAGTTCTATTTATAGATGCTGTCATACGACACAAGTAACTAATGTCAAGCATTGTTGACTTGCTTATGCTTGTTATAATTCATGAGTTGTTGCTTGCTGTTCATAAAATCTTACGGCTGTCTCAGCATAAGCATGTTGAATTGCTGTTATGAGACTATGATACAGTTATTAGTTTTGATAATGTCTTTTGGTGTTCAACGAGATTTTAGTTGGACTCACCTTCCACTTGCATTTGCTCCTGTATTGCGTTTTCCAAATGGTGATCCAGGATTTCCTTGGCAGGTGGGCAAGTAAACACAATTAAGTAGTTTCATATACATTCTATACAAGAAGTATAAGTACATCAACTAGTAGATCTTATTATTATGATACTAAAACAAATTCACATTACCTATTCTCTGGGGAAAAATGAGTCCGGAATAGACCTATGGCCCTTCACAGTCTGCCTGAATTGTTATAATAGATGATCTGCTTGAATGTAGCTTTGATGGTTTATTTCCATGGCCCATTATTCAGAATCTCTTGCTGACAGATTATATAATCATTTGTTTCTCACTTTATGCATAAGCATATGACTCTAGGTGAGTGAGATTACTGTTCTTGTTTCCTACTATTAGCCCCCCATAGAATTGTGTAAATATAACCTTATGTTACAATTGATCCTTATTAAATTGGAACTTACATCGCCAAGTGTTTCGCTAAAATTGTCTACTCGTATATATGATTTCATCATATTTGCTTCCAAGGCGACTTTCCAGAGCTGGTAACTTATTTATTTTATAACAGGATATATATAGTAGCACTGACATTTTTAAAACCACTGGAGGAGTACTATATCTGTAGACAATAATGTTGTAGAACTTGAGGAGTACTAATCTGAATGGAGAATGTTGCCCTTTTTTCTCCTCTTCTTTGAAGCTACTCGATTGAAGCTCTTCTGATCTGATAAACCAAGATAATTATATTAAAATTTGATAGTAGATACTCTAGTGAAATATAAGGTTGCAATTGAAAAGACATATACATCAATGGCAACTGCTGCTTAAAGCTATTCGGTGCTGAACAGCATACCTATAAGTCTCATCTCGTGTAGTAGGGACATAGCTTTAACATATTATTGAAGGATTGGAACAGTGAAATTAGTTTTATATCAATCACGTGAGCATTTTTATGGAAACTGATTTTCGTTTGATTCTTGTGCTTTCACAATGTTAAATTTTATTCACTGCATTTTGAGAGTTACTATTACCAATACAAGTTGAGCAACATCTTCTATCTCAAAGAACAAAGTGCTATCTCTTTGACTGTCTAGGAATTATTTTCCCTGGTAAGGAGAAAAGGAGGAAAATGAGAAAAGAGAAAAATGACCAAGTTTTGTTTTGGATGATTGCAGCTAATCTATGCTGTTGCTTGAAAACTTGTAACGGGGTGTTTGTCTTTATTGGTAACTTAAAAATTGCAATGCTAGGTCAGGAAGTAGGAATCTGGAGGCTTCTAGCTGCCTGAGAGTATTGAACAGCATTCTAAGGCATCTGTCGGATCTATATTGGAAACTTAATGTATACCAAATCCTCGTCAAGTCTTAATTCAAACAAGGATACATGAAAAGAAATCTTCTCTAAACGTGCTTTGATATGTTTGCTTGTGATGTTCTTTGAATGTGGCAATGATGTTGAGATCTGTTCTCAGAACAACTTAGATGAACTGATTTCAGTGCTTAGAAAAGAATATCCTTTCCTCCATTATTATTTTAGCATGCCTGGTATTTTTTTTTTTCAATTAATGATGGGTGAGATTATGGTGATCTTGGTGGATTGCTTAACTGGAATGCTTCAGCCCGCTAATCAGAAAACCATTCCCTGCTCATATGTTTATGTTTTATATAACAAATGTTTCATTAATGTAAAGAACTGATTCTTTCAGGTGGAGGGAAGCTACATGGACACAGTGAAATTAGTGATTTACCTGAGAGAAAGTGGTCTGAAGCCTGAATTGTACAGCTATTTGATTGCAATGACAGCTGTAGTGAAAGAGTTGAATGAATTAGGCAAAGCTCTACGCAAGTTAAAAGGGTTTGCCAAATCTGGTCTGATTGCTGAACTCGATGGGGAAAATGTGGATCTAGTCAATAAGTATCAAAATGATGTTCTGGATGATGGCATACGCTTGTCTAAATGGGTTATTGAAGAAGGTGGCCCATCAGTCCATGGTGTAGTTCATGAAAAACTTCTTGCTATGTATATCTGTGCTGGGCGCGGAGGTGACGCTGAAAGACAATTGTGGGAAATGAAACTCTCCGGTAAGGAGGCTGAAGGAAATATTTATGACGTTGTCTTAGCTATATGTGCTTCCCAGAAAGAGGTAAACTCAATTGCTCGGTTACTCACGAGGATAGAGATTACAAGTATTTTCCGAAGAAAACGAACCTATTCATGGTTGCTGAGAGGTTATATTAAAGGTGGTCATTTTGACAATGCTGCAGAGACATTGATTAAAATGCTGGACTCGGGTTTGTATCCAGAATTCCTAGACAGAGCCGCCGTGCTGCAGGGATTAAGAAGAAGAATTCAGCAACCGGGAAATTTAGACACATATCTCAACCTCTGCAAACATCTTTCAGATGCAAATTTGATTGGTCCCTTCCTCGTGTATCTGCATCTAAAGAAAAATAAACTTTGGATCATAAAAATGCTATGAATAACTTAGAGAGATTCGGATAACAATCTAAAGGTTCGGCTTCTCCATGTGTATAGTTTGTATGGTTATGTGTATATTTCGTATTACTTTTTGGACAACTTAAGAAACTTAAAAGTATTTAGGGAGTATAATTAAGGACCTGAACATTATGCCACTTGAGAAATGCTCCCTCCATTTTGAATATTTTCTTGTTAGCTTTTCCTTTTATGCTGCTGTTGATATTCTTCTTGTTATTAGAGAAGACTCTGGAGTCTGGCCTGCCTTTGTTGGAATATGGAAATGTATATTATAACCTGGTATGGAATACTGGTTCTTCCACTCTGCTCGTTCTTGCATTTATCATGTTTAATTTCCATTGAAGCTTCTGCTGGTTTACAGTAAAATTACCTTCCTCCCGATAGATTCAGGGTTGACAGTGAGTCTCTTGGAAAAATTTTACTGTTGTGTTCTCTTGGCTGTCTACTGAATCGTTCAAAGCAACTGAAACTATTATTATATAGACTCATTAATCATTATAGCTTCCCTGGTGTAATATACGTGGATGGTGCTTAATTAAGCATTTACTTTACCAGCTTGGACAAAGTTTTACATCGACAGGCAACCTGTAACGACCCATTCCAATACTTGCGGACTGACTATTACAGCACAGGTAAAGTTGTTTTATGGGCTGATTCAGGTCTTATGATTTCAACTTTGGAAACTCCAATGCCTATTTTTAGTTCGACACCATTTTTTTTAAACCAGCAAACAGTGTATCATTGCAATCTACTGTAGAAAGCTATGCTCGATTCTTTTCTTTCTATTCATTTTCTGATGATACAGTGGAATGCATAAAGAACTGAAAGGAAAGTAAGAGTTTGTATATTCTTAAACATGCGACGGTGTTGCATTAGGCGGGGTTTGCAGAAGCAACGCGTTTGCCACACTCTGAAATGCTGTTTTCTGCAAATTTGAGGCTGTTTTGGTGCATCCCCTTATGCTTCTCCTCCTCATTATACTCAGGTGAGTAGTAATGTGCCTCCGTTCCCTTCCCTTCATCTTTTGATGGTGGTAAAAACATACTTCCCCACTGTGGGAAATGTACTAATGTGACAGGAAGCGTGCACGCGATTTTCATTATCCCTATGGTTGTAAGACCGGTTGCAGTAGAGTACTTAGAGCTTGTAAAAAACAGTAATTGTGTCAAACCGGAGCCAAAGTTCCCTTCAGCACCAGTCATGCCAGATATTATACCAAGTGATCTTCGCGAAATGAATGGAATGATGCCAAAAGTGGCACCACATGCAGCTTGCGCTCCGATAGAGAAGATTATCATGAAGGTGATGGCGAGGGGAAGGGAGTTGGCCCCTCCTAGTAACAGGCAGAATACACCTCCAAGGGTTTGTAGGATCCAAAGTGTCCATAATCTGCCCCTCATCCCGAACATGCGAGCTGAAAAATCAGAAGCGTATCCTCCGAATGGTCGAGCTATCAGATTTGCTATGCCGAAGGTGGCTGCTATAACCCCTGCGGTGTGAAGCTTCAGATCAAATCTGTTAAATATTTAACAGATTACCAAGTTCTATAATTGGTGACAGCATACCAGAGTACCTGATCCAAACAGACAAAGAAACACATCCATTCACTCGAAGAGTTACAAGTGAACATTAATATAATAAAACTTATATTAATATAATAAAACTGATTAAGCAGCAGAAAAGAACTGACCTTACTGAATTTGTCAACTTTACCCTTCTTCTGTAGTGCACCGAGATTTCCGTTGGGCAAGTCTTGGCCAAGAGTCAGGACAAGAATACCCATGATGACATGAAGCCACCCAGGAATGAAGAAGGCAATCCTCCAGGCGGTAAATGGGGTCGATACCGCCTTGCGGATGATCTCGTAAAGCAACGGCATAATCAGTTGAGTAGCACCACCTCCCATATTTCCCCAACCGGCCGCTGTACCGTTTGCAAGTCCAATAATTTTACTGTTAAACATTGTACTCATCCAGTACTGGCAGGACACGAAGGTAGCCAGAGAAAATCCGATCATGAATCTAACAGCCACGTATCCACCGGCAGAGGACACAAATGACATGCAGAATACGGTTGGAGCAGATAACATGATCAGAAAGGCACAACCATATCTCGGCCCCAACAGATCACAAACTGCACCCATCATGAGCCTGGAAAATATACTTCCTGAAACAGAAGCAACTCCAGCATTCCCGATGTCCCCCTTTTTAAGCTTGAGATTGTCACGTATTATGGGAACAAGTGGCGCAGCAGCAAATGTGGAAACGAAACAAGTGAAGAAGGAAATCCAGGAGAGGTGGAATGTTCTCATGTGAGGATTTGCAAAGGAAAAGAGCTTAAATTTCTTGGCCTTGTGCTCTGAATCCACTGGCAAATCAAATTTTGCAGTGGTATCAGTCGGAACAATAGGAGATGCCGCAGAAAAAGCAAGAACCAGCTCCCTGCCTGTGACTCCATGCATGGAACTTCCTGGAGAACCCTCAATATCAGCCATTCTTGATATACAGTTAAATCTGGAAAGTTTCAACTGTAATTACTATAGAAGAATATGTTTTTCTTGGAAAAGATATCATTATGTGAGGTTTTTATAGTGTTTCAGCATTGACAATTTCAGGGCTCCAAGAAACCAACGGTGTTTCCCCAATGGTTAAAAATTACAACTCAGATTAATTAATTTGATTAATCAAAGGAATCCATTTTGCCGCATAATGAATTCAAACATCTTTAGCCTTATTGAATATCCCAAAGGTTCATTTCATGTACCATTCAGTACATATCCCAGAATCTTGCCAAGATATAGAATTGAACGGCATCACAAGTACATATATACGTTATTGGTTCAAATACTAAATTTCATTAGTACGAAGAGCTGAGCTATCTTAACAATTTGTTGGAGATTACGTCCAAATAATAGTGACATTTCCAATTGTTCATTTATTTAATGATCATTTTTTCCTTATTTACACATAATGCAGAGTCTGATAGCTTACAAGTCAGTAAGTTGATGAGTTTAATAATGAAAGTCAATACTCCTTCCTTTTCAATTGGAAATACTGATAGTTCCAAAATAATATTATTTTCTTGACTGGTATTTGCAAATATCCCCAGAAGGGTAACACGTAATGACAGCAAATTCTGGCTAGGATGAATGAGATATATATCATAACTTATGGTGCACAGTAATCTTTTAGCAGCTGCCGGAGTATTTTTAGAGTAGATAAACGTTTGCGACTAGAGAGAATTTGCTGGTTCATGTTCAAGATTAATAGGTTATTAATCAAAAGTTGCTCTACCAGTTAAATCTTGCATCCTTGATTAAAAAATTTTCCAACACTTTTCATTTTGCAGCCCTTTTCCCTGTAGCATTCTGGAAGTGTCTAGTACGCGTCTGAGATGTGAAACTTATACAAAACGTTGTACTTTTATGACCTCTCGACGATTATACATAATTCAAGGAGTCGCAAAACTGAAAATCTCCCAAGAAGAGCTCCAATGTTGTCAACTCTAATATGTTTAGTTGATAATTAATTTCCTATTTTTATAATTAAACACATATTAGTTCTAATCTTTGTTATTTTTTAATCAGACCATGAAGTGTTTACACTTTTTTTATATTAATTAATTTGACGTCAACAAGAACATCATTGACACAATAATGTAAATTATATATTTATCATGTACCACAGATATACGTTCATCCTTTTCTTTGTCCTAAAGAGCACTTATTAGGAGAACCAGGGGCGGAGCCAGGAATTTAGGTGAGTGCGGTCTAAATTTTTTTCCCTTCCGATTGCGCGATATATCATTTACAATGGTCATGGCAAAAAACACTCTTTCTACACTGATATGCCAAAGTCAAAAGCTTGTGAACCAAAGAATATAGCCTATGTTTCTTTCCTCAACAACATTTTCTAATGAACAAGTTTCCTTTTAAGGAATATCTCCATAACCTAAGCCATGAACAATATCTAATAAGAAATTAAAATTATTTCAAACAAACTCAAAAGCAAAAAAGCCCCAATTCGAAATTATATATTACTAACTAACTTCCTAAGTTGCTAAGTTTAGAGCAGTTACATATTCCACTATGGCATTAACCACAATATAATCTAGACTTCTAGTAGCCAATTGCTAGCAAAAAATAAGCAACACAATTTAAGGAGTAAATAGAATACCAAATTAATCTAATTCAATCATAAACCCCAAATTTCATTATAAATAAAGAATCTTGAATAAACCCTAAAATAATAAAAAAACACGAAAACACAATTTTAAGTGAAATAAAAACTCCAACTATTGTAGAATCAACAATAAACAAAGAAAAAATATACCAAAAGAAGTATAAAACTAACATTCTCATAGATATTTTGAAGAAGTACTTAAATCTTTGATAGTTTAAAATTTTAAAAGAGATTCAAAAAGTAAATAATAGACTATTTTGCTTACCTTCCCTTCACCGTTGTTCTTCCAGGTGCCGGTTCAAAATGCCAGGAAGTGCCTTGGAGTTGTCAAACTCGAACTCGGAATTGTCGAAGGAAAAACTGGAAACGAAATGGCAACAGTAGAGACGTTCCTTTTCAATGCATGTAATTGGGCTGGAGAGTTGTTTATTTGTTTTGGGCTTAAGTTTTATTTCCTTTCTTAGTCTAGAGATAACAAAAACTATTATTTTTTTTTTAAGTTTAGGCTTATCGGATTATAAAATTTTTTACTTGGGCAAGACTACTACTCAAGAGTTGGACCGCACTCGTCTTAAACGGACTCCGCCTCTGAGGAGAACCTATAAAAGTGCTCAACTTGCAGCTTCAAGCACTGAAGTCTACGCAATTTGCTGCTCTTTAAAAATGTATTAAGCCGTTTTAATACAGTTTTCAACTCTCTAATTATTCCAGGCAATCCAACCATGCTATTTTTTTGGTTGGTTGGAAGACTTTTCTTAATTATTTTTAATGAATAAAACTCTAGGATCCTTCGAAAGGTTAAGTTATATTGACCGGATTTTATCTGCATTATTTGCAAGTCAAAGGATGAGATAAAATTCGAGCCAAATCAATGTGTGTGTATGTCGACAGCAGATGCATCAAGACTACCCAAAATTATGTGATGAAATAAGCAAGAATGCGGACAATAGAAAAACAAAATTAGAACACATGGATTCATGCGGAAAACTGGAAACCATGGCTAAAATGAAGAAAATCTACCATATGAAGGACTGGACACATCAATGAAACCTTAAGAAATACATCATGTATGTGTATGAAATCAAACAGGTCCACCACAGTTGTAATGAGAATTTTATAATTATAGTTCCATCACATATGTTGCGCTATATAACTGGGGTCATAACCATAAAAGATACGATTACTGAATGAAAAATTACTAAGTCAAAGGTTATTGAATCTCGTTGCTGGTAGTAATGCTAATATTTTGTAGTTTTATGTTTACGAACTCTAAATACTTTATGAATATAAAAGAGTCTTTGCTTTATTTGTTTCGTGCTTGTCTTTGATGTTTTGATAGTAGTATTGAATATATCGCTCTAGAATTGTCGTTAGGTATATGATCACAGCATTTGGCCTTTGGGATATAGGACTGAGCAAGCTCTGTTCATAGAAAGATGTGGCGGATCTAATGGATTCTTATTAATAATTTGAATATTCCAAAAGATTGACCATTGAGATTCTCGATTGGCTTATTCAGGAATGTGTAGTTGCATAATGTCAACTCCTAAAGCCCATATAAATAACACATCTCAAACTTGATTTACCAAGTCATAAGCAACAAGTCTAACTCTACTGTATACAATTCACATAGTTCTACATTCTGCTTGCTCAGGAACTCTTGGAAACAGAAGGGGAAAATGGGTGATATTGAGGGATCTCCAGGCAGTTCCATGCATGGGGTCACTGGCAGGGAGTCGGTTCTGGCCTTCTCTGTGGCTTCACCTATTGTCCTGACTGATACCACTGCAAAATTTGATTTGCCTGTGGATTCAGAACACAAGGCCAAGAAATTTAAGCTCTTTTCCTTTGCCAATCCTCACATGAGAACATTCCACCTCTCCTGGATTTCCTTCTTCACTTGTTTCGTTTCCACATTTGCTGCTGCGCCACTTGTTCCCATAATTCGTGACAATCTCAACCTTAAAAAGGGGGACATCAGGAATGCTGGAGTTGCTTCTGTTTCAGGAAGTATATTTTCCAGGCTCATGATGGGTGCAATTTGTGATCTGTTGGGGCCGCGATACGGTTGTGCCTTTCTGATCATGTTATCTGCCCCAACTGTGTTCTGCATGTCTTTTGTGTCCTCTGCTGGTGGATATGTGGCTGTTAGATTCATGATTGGATTTTCACTGGCTACCTTTGTGTCCTGTCAGTACTGGATGAGTACAATGTTTAACAGTAAAATTATTGGACTTGCGAATGGCACAGCAGCCGGTTGGGGAAATATGGGACTTGGTGCTACTCAACTGATTATGCCGTTGCTTTATGAGATCATCCGCAAGGCGGGATCAACCCCATTTACCGCCTGGAGGATTGCCTTCTTCATTCCTGGGTGGCTTCATGTCATCATGGGTATTCTTGTCCTGACTCTTGGCCAAGACTTGCCTGATGGAAATCTCGGTGCACTACAGAAGTAGGGTAAAGTTGCAAAAGACAAATTCAGTAAGGTCAGTTCTTTTCTGCTGCTTAATAAGTTTTATTATATTAATTAATATTCACTTGCAATTCTTGGAGTGAATGGATGTGTTTCTCTGTCTGTTTGGATCAGATACTCTGGTATGCTGTCACCAATTATAGGACTTGGATTTTTGTTTTTCTATATGGCTACTCAATGGGAGTTGAATTGTCAACTGATAATGTGATTGCAGAATACTTTTTCGACAGGTTAATTTAATTAATTAATTATACTTTGACATTGCATATATGTGATCCATTTATTCTGAAACTTAAATATTTAACAGATTTGATCTGAAGCTTCACACCGCGGGGGTTATAGCAGCCACCTTTGGCATGGCCAATCTGATAGCTCGACCATTTGGAGGATACGCTTCTGATTTTTCAGCTGCAAGTTCGGGATGAGGGGTAGGTTATGGACACTTTGGATCCTACAGACCCTTGGAGGTGTATCCTGCCTGCTACTAGGACGGGCCAACTACCTTCCCCTCGCCATCACCTTCATGATAATCTTCTCTATCGGAGCGCAAGCTGCATGTGGTGCCACTTTTGGCATCATTCCATTCATTTCGCGAAGATCACTTGGTATAATATCTGGCATGACTGGTGCTGGAGGGAACTTTGGCTCCGGTTTGGCACAATTACTGTTTTTTACAAGCTCCAAGTACTCTACCGCAACCGGTCTTACAAACATGGGGATAATGATAATCGCGTGCACGCTTCCTGTCACATTAGTACATTTCCCACAGTGGGGAGGTATGTTTTTACCACCATCAAAAGATGCAGTGAAGGGAACAGAGGCACATTACTACTCATCTGAGTATAATGAGGAGGAAAAGCAGAAGGGGATGCATCATAACAGCCTCAAGTTCGCAGAGAACAGTGTTTCAGAGCGTGGCAAACGCGTTGCTTCTGCACCAACCCCACCTAATGGAATGCCAACTCATGTTTAAGTTCAGTATTCTTGGGATGATCTGATGGAACTCAAGGCAGTTGCCGAAATTTTTTGTTTTATTGTCTGTATGGATCACTCAAAAAAGAAACCAAACCAAGCACATGTAGACAATTTGAAGTTGTCTCATGTTGAATACAATACTCTGCTATTGGAAATATAAAATTTCAGAATTACAGCAATAAAAGTATGACTTGATAATTAATATCATTATGCAGTTACCAATCTTTGTGGGCAGAAAATTCTGCCAGCAAATTTACTTGTGAATATAAATGATAGATGTCCACAGAGTCCACTCCATGAGGCTTTGTAGTACTTGTGCAGCTTATTTATTGGGGAAAAAAAATTATATATAAAGGGTTTAGCCGTGTGTATTACACAGCTCATCCCTCCATCCCACCCCTCTACTACGCCCAGCTCCGCCACTGGCCTTTGCTTCTTGTAATTTCAGATTTCATCATAGTAAATTTTGAGATAATTTCTTGTAGTTTATGAGTATTACTGTTCACTTGGTAAAAAATATACTATTAAACAAAGTTCTAAAAAGCGCAAGGCATGGAAAAACATTGAGGTTGAGCATTGAATCTAAGAGCACTAAAGCATGATAAAAGACCGGTTAATGCTTTATAAAGCGTAAAGCGTGACGAAGCGTGAAGGCTAAACTTTGAGTATAAGCTCTATCTAAGCTGGCCTTTTAAAACACTGCTATTAAAGTGAATAGTAAGTGACATGTGAAAACAAGGCTCAGTTTATTTATTACATATGGAGCGTACGATGAATGATTCTCACACTGTGACCTCATGTGTCATTTTTTTTTTGTTTTTTACGTTAATTAATTAACATCTTAATCCAAAATTTTAAACAAGGTGAATAAGTGAAACAATTTCTCCCAGATTTCTCCACATTCACTAGATGGCATTTTACTGGCTTTTATGGTCATCCTAATAAGAAATTTCATCGTTTCTCATGGGATCTTTTACTCAAATTGAGAACTGCCTCCCATGGATTGTTGGAGGCAATTTCAATGAAATAATGTTTGATTCAGAGAAAGAAGGACGAGTTAACCGGGCATATCATTTCATGGAGGATTTTCGAGAGGCCATTTTGGATTGCTGCTTGCAAGAGATTCCTTTCTCTGGCCCACGTTTCACGTGGTCAAATAAGCGACAAAGAGCTGCATTTATGCAAGAACGGATTGACAGATTTTTTTGGGATGAAGATGCAGCACATATTATTGGCAGATCAATGGTATTGCATTTGGATTCTCTGGGTTCTGATCACCGTCCTATTCTCCTTATAAAGATACAACAACGGCAGGTCACAAAGCGACTCCAAGTGCAAAAACTTCAGGTTTGAGCCTCTATGGATTAGGGAACAAGGATATATGACTATAATCCGGGACAATTGGACTTTTTACCTAGCTGACAGAGGGCTGCCAAAATCACTTAAAGACATTCAGTTTTACTTCACTCAATGTAACAACGACCTCATGCAATGGAGCCATACAACACTAGGAAAGTGGAGGAGTCAGTTAAAAGAGTTGAATCAAAAGTTGGCTAATCTTTATAACCATCGAGACCAGGCAAATCAGATTGACGAAATTAAATACTTGGAGGCTCAAATGTATAAGCTTCTGGAGCGAGAAGAGCTATATTGGAAACGAAGGGTTCGTATAGACTGGCTTAAGGAAGTGATCGGAACACAAAATTTTTCCACTTGGAGGCCACCGACAGAAGAAGGAAAAATCATATACATTACATCCACGACGAACGGGGCGGAGGAACAAATTGCTCAGGTATTTTTGAACTATTTTCAGAATCTTTTTTCTAGTTCTAACCCCTCCAATACTACTATAAATGATGCTATATGTGGTATTTCATCCATGTTAATAGCCGAGGAGATTGGTATTCTGGAAAGGCCTTTTACCAAAGAGGAAACAAAAAAATATGTTTTTGATATGGATCCTTATAAAACACCTGGACCAGATGGGTTTTATGCCGTCTTTTACCAAAAGCATTAGGATATCTTTGGAGAGTATGTTGTGGAAGCTTGTCTCAAATGCCTAAATGAGGGACAAGAAATTAGTGACTTTAACCAAACCAACATTGTGGTTATCCCCCAAAAAGCGGAATGCAAGATTAGTTATGGACTTTAGGCCCACTAGCCTGTGTATTGTCTTGTACGAGATTATAGCAAAAAATTTAGCTAACAGATTGAAGCAAATGCTACCTCTCTTATTTCAGAAAACCAGACCGCTTTTGTGCCTGGTCGAAATATTACAGATAGCGCGATGGTGGCCTGTAAATGTATTCATTCACTTAAAAAGAATAATAATGGTGATAGGAGTTTTCTTGCACTCAAGCTTGACATGGGCAAACCTTATGATAGGGTAGAGTGGACTTTCTTGATTGCAATAATGGAGAAAATGGGCTTTCCTAATCAATGGCATATTTTAATTTTTAATTGTATTTCTTCTTCAAGTTTGTCCATCATGATCAATGGTCGTGAGATTGGACACATCAATCCCACCAAAGGGCTTCGCCAAGGTTTTCTACTTTCACCCTATCTATTCTTGCTAGTTACTGACGCTCTTTCTGGCTTAATTAAGCATGCTGAAGAAGAAAGCTCCCTTATGGGAATTCGATGCTCATGCCAAAGTCCTTGAGTAAGCCATCTATTCTTTGCCGATGATGCTTTCATTTTCATGAGAGCGAATAGGTTTGATCCAACAACCTTACTTTCTATCCTTTTTATTTATGAGCTTGTCTCTGGCCAGAAGGTAAATTTCGAAAAATCATCTCTTCTGTTTAGTCCCAATGTGAAGGAAGAGGACCACATTTCTATCCAACGTTTGCTGCAAATTCCTAAAGAGGGGTTTCACTCTATTTATCTGGGGTTTCCAATTTTTATGGACCGAAAGAAGAACAATTGTTTTGCATACCTTTGTGAAAAGGTTGCTAAACAGGTGACAGGTTGGAAACGAAACTTTTTTTCAGCGGGGGGAAGGATATACTTATTAGATCCATCTTGCAAGCTATACCTGCCTATGTTATGTCGCTCTTTAAAATTCCAATGGTTGTTCTTCAGCGAATCCAATCAATCATAAGCCGCTTTTGGTGGGTGGTGATGAGACACATAAGAAAATCCACTGGACAACGTGGTAGCTATTATGTGAACCTAAAGGTAAATAAGGGCTGGGCTTTCGTTATTTGGAGAAATTTAATCAAGCTTTGCTTGCAAAACAAGCATGGAAGATACACAATTGAGATTCGCTGGCATGTAGAGTTAAGTAGGGGAAGTATTTTGCAACTGAATCTTTTTTTAGGCTCAATGGAAGAATGGAGATTCATTTCTATGGCGTAGCTTCCTTTAGAGAAGAGATGTTACTAAAATTGGCTCATGTGGGTGCGTGGGTAATGGAGAATCAATCAAAGTTTTCCAGGATCCATAGCTACAGATGCCTCCTTCTTTTCGCCCTATTACTTTGGCAACTCTGAGAGTATACTCAGTAGCTGACCTTATTACAACATCAGACGACTGGGATAGGAGGATAATTGAACATATTTTTATTCCTCCAGATCGTGATTGCATTTTGTCTCTTCCCCTGGCTAATTAGACCATAGAGGATAAACTAATTCGGCATGGTGAAAAGAATGGAGAGTATATAGTGAGGACTGGATATAGGTGCCTTATGCAGCCTTCTTTAAATCAAGAAGAAATCAGCCATGGAGGGAGCTTCGCTGGGTGGAAACACTTGTGGAAACTTAATATTCCCCCCAAAAAAAGTGTTTTGGTAGAGTCTTTCACAATGCCCTTCCCACAAAGACAAATATGCTCACCCACGGAGTTATCGATGAAGATAGATATCCGTTGTGTCACAGATCTGAGACAATAGCCCACGTCCTTTTTGAATGTCACTATGCAAAGACTGTTTGGAAATTGATGGATTTCTGGCCAACTATTAAAAGGTTCAGGGGTTGGCGGTCGATAAAAGATCTAGTTCATGGTTTAATGATGGGCGTCGGGAAAGAATTAATCTACATTATTGCTACGGCTTGGTACCTCTGGCTCGAAAGGAATAAATGAAACAAAGGACATCCTCAATGGGAGCCCAATAGTTTGGCTACAACTGTGTCGGAGATTGTTCAATGCTGGGAACTCCACCAAGAAGGCAATACAGACCTAAGGAAACCGTTTGAGATAAAATGGAAAGCCCCAGTGACAGGCTATTCAAAGCTCAATGTTGATGCCACCGTGAAGGAAGATGAAGACTATTTTGCGATTGAAGCAGCCATTTTAGACGAGAACGGTCTCATAATTGATTGTACGGCACAACGGTGTCATGGTAAGCCGCATCCAGAATTAGCAAAAGCGATTGGATTGTATGAAAGGCTCAAGTTTGCACGAAGGCACTTTTTCAACAAGGAGGAGTTTGAAATTGAATCGGATTGCCTTAATCTGGTTTCAAGCGTGCAACATACTAATACTTGCCACCCTTTTTTCTCTATTTTGAATGATATCCGATCATTGTTAGCTTGTATGGGTGATGGTTCTTGTAACTTTGTTAGACGAGAAGCTAACAAAGTTGCTCACATCCTTGCTTCTGTGGCTTTATCCTCTTATTTCACATGTACGTGGACCGATAGGAGTCCTCTGTTTTTGACCTCGTTGATACGTCAATGAATGATAGGTTGTGTTCACAGAAAAAAAAAAGAATAATTACATTGAAGTTCATTTTCACTCGAGTCTATTGCTCAATTTTTAAATTTTAATATGAGCACCTTAGATGAATCCACTTGTTGTAGGTTCAAGAACTCATAAGAGAATTTTAATAAATGACTCATATTTAGAATTAAAACACTGTATTAGTTGACTTCCTAGTTTTTAAAATATTTTTTGTTGACAAAGTAATTTAAATCGGGGTAAATTATTATACGTTCAATAAGGAAAGTACAGTTTTATTCACACGTTAGACGTGTTTGGCGGATACTCTAGTGAGTTGTCATAATTAGAGAATGCCACGTGAGATGTCCGGTGGTGAAATGGGTTTGAACAGAATTGAGGAAAGTGAGAAGGAGTACAGCTGTGTCGTGTACATAGGGCATAATACATCAAACCCGGTTTGGGCATTGCAAAACCCAATTGGCACCCGTACCAGACCCGTCCCTCACCCGCCCGGTCCCTTGCAGTAATTCCCTATCGTTCCCACTCTTGCGTTGCTCTCCCGCTCCCTCTTCCTCTCGGCCTTGGTACTTTTTGTCGTCATTATTCTCTGAGGAACTCCAGGTATTTTATCTGTCGTCGCCCATACGCACATAGACACGAGAGAAGAACTGCGTTTTCTTGTTTATTTTTATTTTTTTTAAATGAGTAGCTTTCAAATTGCAGAGATGTTAACTTGTGTCATGATTGGTTACTTAGGATAATGAGGTTTGCGAGCTTTAGCTTCCGTATTTATGCTTTTTTTACCCCTTCTTGCTGTGTATTCAAGGGAACTTTAGTACATACGATGTTGAATTATTTGGATTGCTTGACATTTGGTTAAATCTCAGAGTAGCGAACGAGATGGTTGATTATCTATGTTATATACCTTTTTTTTTTTTGATAAAAATCTATGTTATATACTTTTAATGACAGTTTATTTTGCTACTATTTTTTGGTGATCAATTGGTGTCGCTTTGGGACAGTTTTTGACCGTCAAAAAGAAATGCTTTAATTCCCCCCCCCCCCCATTTTTCCAATGGTGGGTTTAAAATATATGACTGTTATATATATAAAGACTGTTATTTACGTTAGGTCTTGAGATTCTTGTGTTGGTTTGAATATTGATGTTGTAGTGAGTAAAGAAAAAGATGAGAATTCTAAATTTCATGTGCAAAGGCAATCTTTGGGGAAATGCCTGTGTGAAGATGAACTTTGGCTTGCACAAAATTGTTCTGACAACTGTTAGAAGTACTTTGTTAATTTGGGATGTTACAAGGTAACAATAAATGAAATAAATCACATGCTCAACATTTGTTGGACTTTTCATTTAATGATCCTACTACATTGTGCCGACCATTCAAGTTGGTGATGGATGACACTGTTCTGTACTTTATTTTAAATTGCCTGCTACTCATCTCATTTTTTCGTGAACTTGATTGTTAACACCTTGGTGGCTTATTACTATTTATTGGAATTTTTTTTTTTTTTTTTTTTTTTTATCTTGCTAACTTAAGGAATGCTTAAGGAATTGTTGTTGGCTTGTTTGCCTTGTTGGCTTGATATTGGATTGTTGATGTATCGTATTTTACTTTTGCGTTTGCTACTTTTAGAATTAAAAAAGAGGGGGGGGGGCAATCTTCTCCCAAGTCTCAAGATAGGAAATAGCTGTTAGTTCTCTTTTAAAATGACAATCAATCTAATGAAGGTAGTGTTATTCTATTACATGAGTTCATTGCATGTTTGACTTCTTACAAATTTCAAACCCCACTGCTTACATTCGTGCCTTCTGCCCTGACTGGGCTGTTTTTGTATAAAATTTCATATTGTCATGCATAGATGGAGGGGAGGTGAACCCTAATTAGATGTGTTTTTTAGTCTTTTTAATATATATAATCTTCTTTTGCTTTTAAGGTTTGCTTTAAAAAATATCTACATTCTGTCGTTGTAATTAAGGTTATCATGAACTAGCCAATTAATAAAAACACTTGTCCAATTTGATCGAAAGTGGAAACTGTACAGAATACTAGTGCTATGTGGAATCTATCTCTTGTAGTAATTAGTAATTCCTTGATTTTCGGTTTATTTTTCTTTTGATTAAGAGTGTAAATGCTTCTTTCTAGTGCACTCTCCTCCACGCACTTTAAACCTTTAAGTATCTGCTTCCAATTAAATTTTATAAATTTTTAAATTGTTTTCTCTTGTGTCAATTTTTGAGTAAAAAGTACGCAAGGAAACTGCATTTATACTAAATTAAATTTCAAATTCACCACAATGTGCACAAAAAAGTGACGCATTGGTATAATGATAAAATTTCGAATTAAGTTTCACATGATTGTTTTGTCATTATGCACACATATCTCTTTTCTATACTCTTACTTGAATTTTAAATGTTATTTCAATTATAATAGAATTCTATTTAAGTGGTTGCCACACTGACCATATCATTTAATGATTAAGTACATGCATTTGAATGAACGTGCAAATGATTGCAGGGGTCTCGGACCTATTGGTCCAGATTTAAAAGTTAGAGACAAAAGTGCTAATGAATGCAAAGGTTGAGACCTTTGCTTCAATTTACCAAAATTGAATATATGTATAAAGTTAATGGGGAAACTATATTATAATTTAATTAACCTTCTTCCCGTTTATGTATTTTGGGCTATTTGTTATTTTATTATTATTATCAGTGAATTAGGGAGGGAAAAGGGTAAAACAAAGGAAAATTATTATTTTTTAATCCATCACTGTCATGCTATGACTCTAAGAACCATGTTACAGTGATCTTGATCACAGCTAGAGGATTTCTCTCACCCTCAAATATTGTCAAAAAATGATGATGGGATCTTGATCCACTTTTATTTAGAAAACACTTTAGATCGGAGATATCTTTATGCTCAAATTATGTAATAAATGATCTCTCAATTTGTTATAGAAAAATTAATATTACCTCTGTCCCACAAATATACCCTTTTCATATATTCACATGGATTAAGAAAAGTTCATCTAATAGTATTAGATAAGTAAATTTAAGATCATTTTCCTATTACACACTTTCATTTATTAATTATTCCAGTTTAATAATTCTATTATGTTGATAACAATATATATTAAATAGAGGTATATCAGAAAAGGTAATATTTCAACTACATTTTAAAAAAGAAAGTGGTCTATATTTTGGGACGGGCGAAAAATGAACACTTGACTGTCTTTGTGGGACTAAGGTAGTATGTAGGAAGGAAAATATTCCACTAAAAAATTGCATAATGGAAGGACGATAGGATTGTAGTAGTATCTTGCCCTTGAATTTGGCTTTAATATAGCCGCGACACTCACTCTCTCTGAAAGTATTTACTTATGCAATATTTTACAGAATTTGGGTCCTCAGCCACGATTTAGGGTTTTAAGGAGAGAGAGGGGAAACTCGATGTTATTCATACCAATCGTGTTGCGTTGATCTCTACAAGGTCTTCACCATAGGTATATTCCAGATTTATTTATGTGTGTGATGATTCCAAAGAAGGATATGAGGTTCCGTCCAGCTTCGTTGCTTTTCTCTTCTTCTAGCTCATAGGAACTCTATCTCCTTTTTTTTCTTTTCTATATGGTCTTAGAACCAGGATTTTCTGTCAATTTCTGTCTTGAATTTTTGTTATGGTTGTTTATGATTTTATCCTTGCCTAGAACCGGCCGCCACTCAAGTTGTCAATAAAATAACCACAACCCCAGTCTAGTGATTGCAACTACCCCCACTAGACCCCAGGTGGCCCCGCCCTGAGTAGAAGTTAAAATTATGTACGGAGGAGGTAAGTTTATCTTGTAACTTTCCTATGTATTCTCATAGTTAAAATGTGTAATATGGTGGATATAAATATAGCATCTTTTATTTATTGATTATTATTTTTTAAATAACAGACGAAGTATCGGCTATAGTGGTAGACTTGGGTTCGCATACCTGCAAAGCTGGTTACGCTGGTGAAGATGCGCCGAAAGCAGTTTTTCCATCCGTAAGCCTACAGTTCTCTTGGTGGTTTTTTCTTCTTTTTTTTTTTTTCTTTTAATATATATATTTTTTAATCTTTAAATTTGGCTGTTGTTGTGCAATGTGGTTGTCTGGAAGTTAAAACAAAGAAATGGGGCATTCCACATATTAATCTAGGGGCCTTTTTAGGTGAGGGATTCACGCTTTGGACTCAGTTAAAAATTTTTACTTGAAGCAACATAGGAAGTGAAGGGAAGCACAGGTTACTATTAAAATAATTCTTAATGGCATGTGTAAGAATTTTCCTAGATCCTAGGCTTGCCTCTCGGAGGTAATCAATTATGCATGGAGTATTGCTTTCACCTGTTTTGTTTGGCTCTTCTCAAATCAGTTCTCTTGACGCCGTTATAAGTCAGTTTAGGATGTCGGGTAGTATTTAGACTTTTTAGAGACATAACAGTCAGCTGAGACTTCATGTAAATTAGGGTGTTCACAAATTTCATTTTGCAGCAAGAAGTTAAGGTAAAGAAGATTTACAAATCGGAAATCATGGCAAAAGAACCTGGCCTTGCCATGGAGTAACTTTGAAGTCTTCCTTATGAGCTAGCAGGGTGGTCCGAAGCAAGTCTAGTCTTGGACAAAAATGATCGGTGTCCCTTTCTCCCTTCCCTTCCTTGTCTTCTTTAAGATCTTCTATTAGAAATTGCTAGAAACTCATAGATCATGAATTTTCTTCTTTCATTCAGTTCACGAATAGTTTATTGGGATAGGGGATATGACTTGCATCTGCAGAGGTTGACTTAGTTGTACGGATCGCATTTAGTGTTTGTAGAGGTTAATTATGGAAAGCCATCACTTCTCCTACAATGTATCCCACCTCTGCTAGTGGAAAAGAAATACGAAGGAATGATATTTCTGGAAGAATGTGAAATAAAGGCGTCCTTTCTTGTTTCCATTTGTTACTCTTAAGTCTTTCATCGTTTACAAAACCCATAAGAAATCACCGTTTGATTCCAGTTACTCTTCATTTCATCTTTGTATAATTGTATATGACTTGGATTAGGTTGTCGGATCAATTGACCAAATGGACGTTGATGATTCTGATAATCCTGACAAGAATTTAGGATCTGGTCCAGAGCCCAAAGCCAAGGGTAAGCGTAAATTGTATGTAGGATCTCAAGACTTGGGATTCCGGCGTGATCACATGGAGGTTAGGTTTTTTCTTGATTTTCAAATTCTTTAGATTATGTTTCATTGTATTATGTTCTTATGTTCTGGTCCTTGAGGACACTATAATATCAGGTGGTGTCACCCATCAAGGATGGAATAGTAGTTGATTGGGATATAGTTGAAACCATATGGGACCACGCGTTGAGGTAGCTTTCTGGTAGCTTCAGTAATCTTAATGATTTTTAGCTTTTCAGTGTTTCAACCGTGGCTTTGACTGCTGCTTGAATCCTACAGTTCTTTCTGCCTATTTTCTGTTTGTCTGGTAGCTGGTTTTCTGCATTTTCATTATTTTTTGTACAGGAGTTCGTAATTGCAATGTTTTAAATTTGTAGGAAATGCCTTTTGGTTGATCCAAAAGAGCATCCCATGCTACTTGCTGAGCCATGTTCGAATACTCAACAACAAAGAGAAAAGTAAGCTAAAAGTCTGAAGTACTTACACTCCTATGCTCCACAAATGGTTTCACTTGTTATAAATGCGTGAGATCAAATTCTGAGTTGAAAAGAAAACACAGAAAAAATTGTTCCTATATTTACGTCACTGATTGTACTCTTGTCTGTGTTGCAGCTAATATTTTGTTGTTTTTACGCTGATTACTGAGTCCTGATGACACTTTTTTCAGGGCTGCAGAGATTATGTTTGAAAAATACCAAGTTCCTGCATTATTTTTGGCAAAAAATGCTGTGAGTTCCTGTGTCCATCTTGCTATTCTGATCTGAAGGAAATTTGGAAAATCATTTTGACCACGTTTATAAAATGAAGTTGTTGCATATTTGCATCATTTGATTTTGTAAAAATTTATTTATGACCCCCCCTTTTTTGTGATTATCATTGCTTGCTATTTCCCTGTTCCAGGTTCTCACATCTTTTGCATCAGGTCGTGCAACTTCTTTAGTAGTAGACAGGTTGGAGCTTATACACAGCTTTTTAGAATTATCATGTTTTGTCTTTGGGGGTCTGTAATGTTCGGTGACTACCGTTTACCTATTTCTTGGCAGAGGTTTTATCAATTGCAGTTAAAGAGTTGTTTTTCTGCCATTAATTTCGTCCCTGATGGGCATGAGTAATGTTGTAGCTATAAACTGGATCAATCCTCTACTGATCTCAAAGACTTGGGCGCTTTTCAAAATTTTCATTTAATTTTGATTTTTGTAAAAGGCGTGGATTAAAATTCGTGACCCTGATTTACAAAACTATTCAGTCCATATCCTCTGAGTACAGCATCATGCATCTATGGATAACACAGTAACAATATCTGCTACCTGCATATTACTAGAGTGAATTTATTGACACCAAGCGGTCTTTTATGCTTTTGCTTTTTAACCTGTAAACAATGTGAACTTTCCTAGACTTTGAGAAATCAAACAAGAGATTATATCCATGAAAATTACTAATCATTTTTTTCATTCTGAATTTTTTTATCGATGTTTTATTTTTAATGAGCGTTGGATACCATATAGCTCATGAAAGTGTTGTTGACTCAGTGGTGGAGGGTCTACTACTGTGGCTCCAGTACACGACGGATATGTTCTTCAGAAGGTATTCATTTTCTACCAAATTATGTAATTTTAGTGAAATATTTTTGCTTTGAATTGATTATTTATTTAAGTTGAGATATGAGCTCATTCATATCCTATTGGAAATCATAATTTGCATAAGCACTTACTTATTTTCTTTTGAGTTTATTTTCCTGAAAGGAAGTGTAATGTCCTTTCCTATATAACTCTTGTATCTCTATCAAAATTTGAATGTGGTCAAAGCGGGAAAGCTGGAAGCTTAATTCAAAGTTTGGGTTCACATACTACAATTTGGAACATGATATGGTTCTCTTGCATATTATATTTTTGAAATTATTGTATGAAATTGTTGAATGACTCTGCAGCCGTGGGATGCGTCCCATGTACTAAATTTGCTGAATGATTAATCGCTGACCGTTGGACTCTTTCCAGAAGTTTAGCTCTTGGTGGCAAAGCTAAAGTCTGTGTCTAACAAGTTTGATACTTATTTGAGCAATGTTGTGGTATATTCATTTGTTATAGTTATGCTTGCTATCTTTTGTTTGGGCTTTATCGTTTTGCTAAAAAGTGTTAGCTGCTTCTCCTGGAAACTAAATTTAAATGAAACTATCTACGAGAATTAACATTTAACATTACGAGATGCTTACATTTTATCATAGAAAACATAGTTGCATTTTTTTTGAATAGCTGAATGATGTGTAGGAATCTTCTTACGAGCTTGTTCTTGGGAGATTTATGTAAAGTAGATTTAGATTTGTAGGAGAATGTGTGGTGGGAATGTAAAGAAAGATTATTGGGAAGTGTGAAAATTTGTTTTTTTTGTGAAGAATGTTGTTGGTATTGATTTGATAAATTTATTTTTCCATAAAGCTCCAAAGAACAAGCCCTAAAGTCAGTCAAAAATAGTCATATGCTTTCCTTAAGTTATATATAAAAATGAAATAGGCAGTTAGGAATTCTTTTCCCTTTTATTTATTTATTTATTTATTTTGTTTTATTTTTTTTGGTGGGGGGAAAATTGCTCCAATTTGCCATGTTTTCATTTTGACTTGGCAAATAAGAATTTATTCTGTTATCAGCAGTTGAAACGAGAACTTGGTAATTCATGTCTTCATCAAGAAGAAATATCTGTGTATAGCTTTTAATGAGAAAATTTCTGATCACCTGCTACAATCTTGGGAGCTCTGTACATACTAATTGGGTTTATTACATTTGTCAAATCTGTTCTAGTTCCCTTGTCAGATATTTTAAGTATAACGCCCTTGTCAGAGACTAAAGATGATGAATGTTGAACGACCAAATTCATGCTCTGTGTGTAACTTTTCATAAATTGAATGTTTTGATCAAGAAAGATCACCTAAGAACATTCATCTCTTTTACATTCAATCTTCAAATGATGCCTTACTTATCTATATGTTTGCTATAGGCTGTGGCAACATCTCCCGTTGGGGGAGAATTCCTTACAGATTGCTTGTTGAAAAGCTTGGAACAGAAAGGCATTTCCGTAAGTTTTACTTCTCTCCTATTTGAATCATCACACAATCAATATAACAACCTGATTCTTGAATATGGGTTTCTTATTTCCTCCCACCCATTTGCATTTGATTTTGCAGATAAAGCCTCGCTATGCATTCAAACGCAAGGAAATTCGCCCTGGAGAATTCCAGGCTAGTTATCTTCTCTAAATATTTTTCATCATTTAACCGATTAATCCTTCATCTTATCACATTCTTGGATTTGGCGGGTACCTTAGTTTATGCTTCTGGTTTTATTGAAAATTGTGAGGCCCAGTGGGGGTGCTTTTGTTAATTTAGTTTGAATTTTGCTATCTACGCAAAAACCTGCCCTTTAATTTTAGTCATACTCCCTTCTCTCATGTTGTTTGACTTTTTAGATGATTATGATGCTTTCGCATGTCTGAATATGCTAAAATTTGATGGTAGATGCTTTATTTTACCCTTCTTAACTGTAGGTTTTTGTTTTGGGCAGTCAAACACAGACTGTGTGATTAAATCCATCCTAGTATGCATAGCTTGAATCTGTCCATTACATCGTATAAAAATGTGAAATGTCAGAAATCTAAATTCAACGTTTCATGTGCATTCACATTTCCCCTCAACGTTTTAGGTCATCATGCTCTGGCATCTCAAAAAGAAAATACGGCCCAGCATTTTTCCTGTTGGTCTGTTCTAATGGCTGATACAGTTTTTTCCGTTGTATGTTGCAGACGGTGGACCTAGAGTTGCCCAATACAACAGAAAGTTACAAACTCTATTCCCAGGTTATCGACTGTCTTGAGTGTCTTTAAGAGGCTCATCCCTCCATTTCTGCCGCTAATGACTAATTCTTGTTATTGATCACAGAGGGTGATTGTTAGTGATATTAAAGAATGCGTATGCCGAGCACCAGATACTCCATATGATGGTTTGAGTTCCTATCACATTCTTTAATTTTCTTTCTGATAGCCTTCATTGTTTATCCCGAACCTGTTGATAATCTGGGGATATGATCAGTCCTCTCAGCCCTTGTTAGCATTCTATTCCTTAATTGAAATGGAAAGAGATTTTGTAAAAATGAGTGTGGAGATTTGTAGTACACATGTAGGTCCTATGAGAGGTGTGGATAAGATTTGTTTGCCCAAATTCTATTTTGAAAGAGAATGTGTTTGCTAACAGGGGCTTTGTCAAAGTCTTTCTTGTAGATTTCCCAATAGTCGAAATCTAAGAGGGGGGGGGGAACGAGAATGTTCAGGGGGCATGGGAGGCGTGGGTTTACCTAGCAGCAGATGTTTGCACCACTCTAGAGGTCAAGGGTTGTGATTTCCCATACCCTTCCCTTGTGGTCTGTCAATGTGGTTTTTCTACTTTTCCAATTTCTTTTGACTGGTTCTGTTTGATAGTAATTTGTTGTGGGTAGTGCATTGTACTTGGGAAGGTTTCTGGATTGTTATGTAAAGAGAAACTACTGTTTTTAGACTGGAAGACCTGGATTTGCAAACTTAAATTGCTGATACGTACCTCCTTTGGGCAGATAATTCATATTCAAATATCCCAATGACAACTTATGAGCTTCCTGATGGACAGTAAGTTTCATTTCAAAATTTTGTACCTTTTCATGCTTTTGAGGCATTTCACTTCCTACCAGAGTAAGAAATTTGATATGTTAAAGATGGTGCTTGGCAGCTTTATCTTCTTATGACTATTCATCATCTTATGTCTATTCGTTTTTCTTTTATCTCCAATTAATGGTTCTTGAGAATGGATATGTATCAGTGAAGGTCCCTTGATTTACCCTATTTACCTTATTTCTTGGCACATAATTCCTGGCCTTTAGATTGTACTTAAAATTGCAGACTGACATTTTCTTTTCTGCTCTTGACAGGACGCTAGAAATTGGAGCAGACAGATTTAAGATTCCTGATATACTTTTCAATCCATCATTAGTTCAGGTTGCTGTTGGCATATGCTGCCTTCTGTATCATCCTTTAATATTTTGTTTTGATATTTTCTGTCAGTATGGCTTGTTCTTGAGTTCAATATGGTAGAAACACATCAATCATCCGTATAAGAAATTATCATTGCACATAGTTTTCCGCCTAGTGTGTGCGCTTTACGGCTGAATTGCCGATTTCAATTTTTTGCTAATTAAGTTTCTATTTGTGATTTTACGCATAACTTTTATGTGGTATAATCCAGTGTGCCAAACACATCAAATGTGTATCATATAATATGGATTAGTCAGTAAAACCTAACTGTTGTGGTCTAGCAGTTAATTGCTCGATTTTATGAGTCTGAAGCTGTCAATCTGTTGGCTTTATTAGTGTTTGGTTGCAGTATTGCATCTTATATTATGTGTTCAATCTTTACTTCACTTATGTGATTTGTTTTGTGTAAACATGTTACTGCTTTTTGGTTCAAGTACATCATTTTGATCATCCATGAACTTCGGTTTGTAGTGACATGGTATATTATTATTATTATTATTATTATTATTATTATTATTATTATTTTGGGGATATTCTCAGAGCATCCCTGGCATGGAAAGTTATGTTGAGACTATTTCATCTGTTCGTGGTTTGCCGCAGATGGTAACCAAGCTCTCTCTACTATCTATATGGTTCTGTTTTTAATCTGCCTGCATTATGTTGTTCCCTTTTCTTTTTGAGTAATTGCTCGTCTGGAAAATATATCAGGTTATTGAGAGCATAAACAAGTGTGATGTTGACATAAGGAGAGAGCTATTTAGCAGCATTTTGGTAAGTCAGCTAGTCCTTTTTGTCCAAAACCGGCTTCACCATTTGTACTGTTCATGCAAGGTGATTGTGTTTTACTTATTTATTTTTGGCTTCTCCTCATTTTTATTTTTATTTTTATTTTTTGGGTACTAGATTATGGTACCAATCCAGTCTGTTATTATCTGGCTTATGCATACTCTTACTAAACAGTGTCCATGCAGAAAAAAATTCTCTGATTTTGATTTGTACTTCCCTTTCTGTTTTTTCTGTTTCCATCATTACCATAACATGATAAGCTGATGCATATGCTTTGCATACTCGTAATTTTTCTGTCTCCATGTCCATGAAGGCTGACACCCTTCTTATGTGGTAAAATCATCATGCATAAAATATGGGTTTATTTGTGCTGAGAATTATTGCTGTGGTGACTATCATAAGAAGATAATGTGGAGCGATTATCTCAAAAGTCGGTATCGTTTTGATTCCATTTTATACCAAATTCCCTTAGCCGTGAAGAAGGGGTCACATAATTCTGATATCTGTCCATCTTATTGTGAAGCTTGCTGGTGGCACTGCATCAATTCAACAATTGAAAGAACGTCTGGAGAAAGATCTAATTGAGGTACAATATCTTTTAATCAACTACTTCTGATGAAAATAGGTTATATGTATTTTATATTTTGCGCTTATCAGCCTATAGTAATATATGTTCATGGAGCCCAACAAGAATTTTCCATGAATAAATAAATAAAATAAAATAAAATGGAAAAAAATAAAAGAAAAGAGAAAAAGAAGAAAAACGATGGGAAATTTGTATTCACTTTCCAACCTGGAGTCAAGACTATAATCTTCTGTGGAAGCAGTTCTTTGTTTATCTCCATATGAGTACTCTATTTTTTTTTTTTTTATCATCCTCTTGTCCTTTTATATGGCCTTTTTGTTCGCTCTCCCATCTGGGCATCACCCAACTTCTGCAAAGGATAAATGAGGTGATTTCACAGTTGTGGGTTTACAACTTGTTGGAAAACTTAGCCTCTTTTTATCTTTTTATGTTTCTTAATATTCTATACTTTTAAGATTTTTATATTGCACATGAGCTTGATGCAAGGGCTAGTGATGTTAGCCAAGTGGTATCATTAAATCTTAAGAAAGCACAGCATCTGATTTCATTGTTTCCATGCTCTTCCAGGAATCTCCGCAAGCAGCAAGAGTTAAAGTACTGGCAAGCGGTAATGCTACTGAGAGGAGATTCAGGTTAGTTATAATTGTCTTACCGCCTCCCATGTCCTTGCTCTTGTCCATCTACTTTTGACCATCTACTTTTTTTTTTCTTTTCTTTTCTTTTCTTTTCGTGAAAGTGTCTTATATCACTACATTTGTCCATATGCTTTCCATATGAAGTCTGGTATGCTATTAGCTTAATACTTGTATGAATTATTGCAGTGTCTGGATAGGAGGGAGTATACTGGCGTCACTTGGTTCGTTCCAGCAAATGTGGTTCTCAAAATCCGAGTGAGCAGTCATTATTCACTTGCATCTAAATCTCCTTTGCTTCCCCTTTTTCTTCTTTAATATCAATATCTGCCCATTTTAGAAGTTTCCATACACCCAGCAATTTCATACTCATAAATACTTGCGGCGTGTGTCTTATTTATGGCTCATGACATCAATGTCTCATTTACTAGGTTCGAAGAGCATGGAGCTTCTTATATTCAAAGGAAATGCCCCTAGTGTGCATGCACGCTGTGTTTCTACAACAATGTAGCTGAGCTTAGTTGTAGTTTCATGAAATTCCAAGAGTCTTGGGTGGTACTGTTCTTTCTTTTACTAGTTGCTGGGGCCGATGATTACAAATTATTTTTACCATCTTGCTTCATCTTCACATGAATTTGCCCAGGCACCGATCACATGTATTTATCATACAACTGCAGGTTGCCACTGTTCACTGCAGTGTTATCCTGCTATTTGGACCCTTTTAAGAGTTTACTGTTGGAATTTGTTTGGTACCTGTAATGTTAGCAAAACAATATTGGGATTCATCGCTTTCTTTAAAATTCGAGGAATTTAGGATCTGCACAATGTTTCCTTAGCAATATCCCGGTTAAATGGGTATATTGGTTTCTTGCAGCGGAATTTGACTGTAAGATCAGTCAAATGTGGGAAAAAAAAATTGAATTTATATAGTGACTTTTAGATTTAAAAAAAAAAAAAAATTGGAAAAGAGGAGGGAGACTGTTGGATGGGGGGAGATTCAGACTGGGCGTGGGTCGATTTCTTGAGTTGTGTTGAATCAAACTGACCTAACCTGTGCTATCAATGAACTGAACCAAACCGGCCCGATTAACAGTGGGTCGGTTTGGACTAGTTCGTGTTGGACCGAATATATATTTTTCCTCTCTTTCCCAAATTCTACAAGAGTTGATGAGAAGAAAATCTGAAAAGGCGAAGGACGAAATTGATACGGTAAAAGCCAATGAATTTCAGTAACGCAATTGCAGCCAACTTTTTTATTTAGAACCTCCATTTTGCCTCCTCTCCAGGCTTGTTCTTTGGTCTTTCCATTTTCTTATTTTACCTTTCTCCTTGCAATTCCAATTCCGATCTAGATCAGCCACACCGTGTGGAGGGGCAAATTCCAATTCTTATATTTTGCTGATACTCCAATCCAACAGAGATGTGGACGGTGGTTGGTGGTTGTGGGAATTGCATATGGTGTTTGGTTTGCAGATGTGGTCGGGTTTGCAGATGTGTTTGAACCAAAACCCTATCTCAATATTCTAATTTCAGGTTAGTTGGGTTCCCGGGTTAAAACCGAACTAACACTCTTTGACACAAACCCGACCCAAATGGACCCGATTGTGTCGGGTCGGGTCGGGTCGGGTGTTAACGCCCAGCCCTAGAGGAGATGGAGAAAATTTATGGAAGGGGGAGAGACATTGTACAGTACAGTAGGTCTTATAAGATATGTAAATTTAATTTGTTTGACCAAATCCGAATTGAAATATAAATTGAGAAAAAAAAAGAGGGTAGCAAAATCTTAAGCCTTTTGTATGGCAGTTATTTCACAGAGGTTTACTCCCCAATTTCTCCTCCTTTTTTTTTTCTTTAATAATTACAAATGAGAGGACGGGCGGTGGATGACTTGAACTCAACTCAGGCGGAGACTCTTATAAGAAACATGTCTTATTACTTGGCTATCTCCTCGACTACTAGACTCTCTAATTTTAGTTAAAAAATAAAAAAAAGGGTTAGAATTTAGAGAACTTTTGAATATGCTGACGCTACATTTTCAATTCCACCAATAAATTTACTAAAAATATTGTAACAATTTATAGAGGTGTCTCATTGATCGAAAACTAGCCAAGACTAACGTGGTTTGATGACCGTCTAAGTGAACTTTCCATGCCTTAATTAGTTAAGTATTTGAGTTCCATGCGTTCTCTTTGTGTTTTAGTTTTTTTGTTTTCATTTAAAAATACATTTTGAGTTTTCTATTTAGATGTTGCTGTTTTGAGAAAATAAAAAATATGTTTTGATTTCTATTTTAGAAAAATTATTTTTAAAAATAGAAAATAGAAGTAAAGTGAATATAAAAATAAACATTGGAATTTGAATGTAATTAATGTAAAGTTTAAAATTTGAAAACACACATTTTCCGCGTTTTTAACTTTTTACACAGGTAACCTAAAAAATAAGAGAAAGTCATTTTTAATTTTCTTTACAAATTTTGCAGTTATTTTCTGAATTGTGTTTTGGAAAATATAACAGAGAATGCGTTGTTTTACTGTTTTAGAAAACTCAAACCAGAAAATAGTCTAAAAATAGTAAAGAGAAGAAATAGTCAAAGAGCCATCACCATCAAATGAAAACTGTCAAAATTTAATTTAAACAAATAAAAAAAAAAGAAAAGAAAAGAAAGAAAATTAATGGAAATTTTGAAAAGAGAAAAATAGTTATTACTACCATAAAAAAGGTTGAGTATTAGGGCAGCCACACCCCTCCTTGGGCCCCTTTTTCCTTCACGAGTGAGCAAATTCATCTAGTCTAAGATATATAAATTAGTCAAAGTTAATAACATTCAAATAATTTCTTGGGTATATAATCAATCATTCCCGCTTACATTCTATTTCTATTTGAGATATTACATAATTCTCCACCATCGACTTTCTTTGATTCTACTTGTATGTTGAAATAGACATGAAAAGACTTAATCAACCAATTCACCGAGAAAAAGCCCTATGCATAATTCTCCATAAATAAATTTGGTGCTTATATACACAAGTGGTTGCAAGGAGCAATCGTTGAAGCCAAGCTATACACTAGACTCCAAGAAAAAATAATAATCACACTTAAAAAGCAAAAAATGACTAGAGTGGTCATCCATAACCAATGCTCTTAAAACACAAAAGCATTAGATATTTGTTTTCAACTTGATCGTTAGAGTCTAACTTAGTAATAATCACATTACTGACTTAATTCTTAAGCATTGCCAAAAAGCATGGTTAAAATGCTTGCAATTTGGGTGCAAAAGTCTCGAGTTCAAACCACACATGCCCCTCCCCTATATCTCCTTTTATATAAACAAAAAACGCCTCTTCAATCAAAATTATTCACCAATATTCATGAAAATTGTAATTTGAGAGCTGTCTTGCCAGATTCATTGCAAAGCTACAGAACACAGGTCAAACAGAATAGTGCAAATAATACAATCCGATTATACAAATAGATAGGGCTTCGAATTTGGAGCCCGATGGTGACGTGGCCCCCTATAATTGGTGGTAGCGCTCCAAATTCAGAGCCCTATCTGTTTCTATAGAAAATCTAGCAAATAATATCATTAGTAATCAAAGAATTTATTTTTAAAATTATTTTGTAAGCTAATAATATAATATGCCCCTGTAATTTTATTTCCATTATTATTATACTTTATGCATATGATAATGCTAAACATACACCTTATCTTGTGTCCACCTCGTATCCATCTTATTAAATAATTTATACCTTGCAAGAAATTAAAAACAAATTATCATGAAATTATTTTTATATATAAGCAATTTAATGGGCTAGATGGGAGTAGATTTGTAGTATTGTCCTTATGCATGTTATTATATTAGAAAAGAACAAATATAGGAGATATATGAGCTCGTTGAATTTCAATATATAGTTAAATTTGAATGATCGTTAAGTTTAACGGTGAAAATCTTGTAAAAAGATTATGATTTAGAAAAATTTCAAATGAAAATTAAACATGTGTTGCATTTTACATATGATAGACTCTTTTAACTTTCCTCTCATCAGGAGTGGCGGAGCCACTTGGGGGCCTATGGGAGCACTGCCCCCCCCCCCCCCAATGAGGTTTACAATTTTTTTTTTAAATTTCAGTTATTTTTAATATTTTTTTCTTTAATTGGTTCTATAATGATAATTTGAAACAAAATATGGGCTTAAATAGATAAATTAAAATTTAGTTTTATGTTGAAATTCAAACCATGAAAATATTACAAAGTTATCAATGTTATTATTAAAATTTATTATTTAAAGTTATTGTATGAAGTTATATGCATACGTAAAGATAAATATATCTAATAAAATTAATAATGGTATATTGCATGTAAGAAAGTAGTATTAGTTTTTTACTTTTGTAACATTTTGTCTTTTGAAGGAAAAAAATAAAATAAACAAAATAAAATAAGTCGAATCATACTAGTTAAAGATTTGCTACTGGCTCCCACTAAAGTTTTCTCCTGGCTCCGCCACTGATCATCAGTAGTATTATTAATTAAAAGAATGCTCTATTATTAGTCGACAGATGTAATAATCAAACCAACTGAACAAAAAATATGACATGCAGTAATAATAGAGAGAAATTCTTCTTACTAATAGAGAGAAATTCTTCTTACTGGCAAACGTAAGGGTTCAGTACGTGCGAGAGATATGCTATTACTATTTGCAATTTCTTCTCAAATTTCTGACTTTAACCAACCACTTTCAACTAAAATCTCTCTCTCATTTTTCTTTTCCAATTATGATAATATATATTATTAAACAGAAAATTGTAAGTTTACTTTTCCCGCAAAGTTTTCTTTATATTTAATATAAAAGACAGTCAGCTATACTATATTTATTTAAGATCTTGCCTAATTTTTGGTCTCCACCCCTTAATTTGATTTGACTTCCATAGATATTTGCTACCTTGATGGATCTTTTGTTTGATTTTGATTAATTAATCAATGAACTTTGATCTTAAGCAATTATTACATATGTCAATTGATAGTGTATAGAACAACAGAATTTAACATGATAAACTTAACAAAAGACTAACGTAACGTATACATACACAGTGCACTTATATGGCTTTGATTTTACAGCAAACAAAATTTTACTTGTTATGACTATTTAATTTCTCTCGAAAATTGAGCAACTTAGCAAAATAAAATAAGAAGGAGCATAGACCACACCGCAATCGGAGCCAACCCATGTTAAAGGCAACATCAAAATACAAAATAATGCAAGTTGAACTCCACCAAATACGAAAAATATAATTGGTTGGTCAAAGTAAGACGATAAAATATTTAATTTAATAATTAAATAATAATATATGTACGGATGGCAAGTTCAAAGACCATCAAAATTAGTACTGTGTATTTGACCCTGTACCTATTATCATCATCATTATTATTTAATTAATAGAAGTCCAAATATAAAGGCATTGAACGTGCTACGGACTGAGTAATATATACTTGCATTTTGGGATTATTATAGTCTTCTATTAATATTTTTAACACGAATTTCGCGTTCAAGATACAAAATTTTATACGATAGCTGGTACAACACAATTTGGAGGTTTTAATACAACGAAAGTGCAACAAAACTACATGGGAAGATGACATCGCAACAATTTTCACTTAATTTGATCCCTTTAATTAATATAAGAAAGATATCATTCGCATGATATTTTATGACGTCATTCACTTTTGTAGAGATGAGTCCGACAATTGACATATACTAATAGAAGGGTCAATTATATTTTTTCAATTATTCAACTAAAGCGTAAAATCAAATCGATAAATGACATCATAAAGTGTCACATAACAAGTGCTTAATGATAATAAAATTTAGAAATATATGCTTGGAGAAAGTTGACCATAATAAGTACGTACGTACGACACCCATGGGATGGACGGTTACCGGACGTTGAAATTGGGGGGCTCGCCGTACATCTGATGGAGGAGATTGTTGACTAATGTATACTTGATGTCAATTATTATTATTGTCATCCTTGAACCTAATTTCAAGCGTTGATAATTTTCAGTTACGTTGGTTGATTCGGTTTGGCAATCAATACATTTTATAATTATTAGTTATAAACGAACAGGTGTCAAGCTATAATATATCACATCTTGCTGATTTTTTTATATACGCAAGCAGAAGATAAGGACAAGTGGGGATACAAATTATAGTGCGGTTCAAATCCAAGTCTTCCGCCCAATAATATATAAGCATTTAAATCAATGTAACATATGTGATGTGATTGTTTTCTATTTGGCAATTGAGCTCTATACATGAAGCTCAATCGGTCTCAATTGAAATCATCTTGCTACTATAATGATCACAATAAATTTTGTTTTATCACGACAGTGTGCATCCGACGATCCAAGACGACCACTAACACATTATTATTTTCTATATATAATGATTGATGTAATTATACAAAATTTCAAGTTAATGAAGTCTAGCTCGTTTGACTAGGGGCTAGGTTGAGAGCCTAGATTTAAAGGTCTCATGTTTGATCCTATATGTGACATGGAGGTCTTAGAATCAATTTTCTTATATGGGTTTATTCTAATTGATTTCTAGGGGGAATGGAGAAAATTATGCTTAATAAGATTGCACTATGAAATTTAAATTCTATTTCCATTCATGAATCAAACACGCAAAAGTCGAAATTTAGATAGAAAATTGATATTTTCCATGGGAAATATATTAGATATGCAATCAAACACAACTTGTTATTTGTTTAGTTATTTATTTGTGTTAGAAACTTTCCAATTTCCCACAAAAAAATTAAGGCTATGTTTGCAACCATATTATAATTGACTAATCAAATACCAAATATAATTGGAATAATTAACACATGGCATCATGATTTCCTTAAAATTATTTATTTTATAATATATACTGATCAAGAACTAAAAACTTATTGATTGTTGGTCAGTAGAGATTATTTTAGGTCATTCATTAGAGGTAAAGCAGTGGCTTTAGATGGAGTAATTGATCCTAAGTTGGCAGAAGCGATGAGAGTTCGGAAGCCTCTGACTTGAATTAGAAACTCTTCCATACAAAATATTATCGTTGAAGTTGATGATTTGGTGGTCTATGAAGCTATTACCCGTCCTAGCTTGGACATATGCCTTTGGTTTAGTCATAGATGGTTGTGGGAAACTTGTGAACGGTATTGATGGCATTGTCTTCTCGTGTGGGTTAAAGTCTGCGAATTGGTCTCTCTCTCTCTCTCTCTCGGGCATTTGGTTCTTAGACAGGGTAGGGCATCCCCTCTTTCATTCTTGATGTACTCTTTACGGATGCCAGTAATGATTAACTTTCTTCTTCTCAGAAAAAAATATTAAATGTAAAAATAAAAATAAATCTTTGAGAGTGTATTTGATACTTACGGAAAATATTTATGAAAAAAGGGTTAATTTCGCAAAGGGCTAAATATTTTCTATTTATATTATATAATTCTATATATTGTTTAAGTAGCTCGAGACCGCACAAAGATAGAATTTTTCTTTTTCTTATGAAAAACAAATGCAATTGCTATGATATAAAAATTTTACTCGGTAATTTATCCACTTCTCCATCAATGTCAGAAAACTAGTTTGTGCCGTTATTCTTAAGTCAGTGTCAGTACCTATTCCGATTTAAAGTAAAATTTTTTAAAGTTAATTACGTTCATATTTACAACACAATCGCCACCAGCTATTTTTTCTTGATTGAGTAAATTGATTTAAGATGGGCGACTAGCACAAATAAATAAATAAATAAGGCTGAGTAGTGATAAAATTTTATCTATTTTATGATTCAGATGATTAACGTGTATGGAGAATATGGTCGAGTGCAATTCTCCAAATAATATCCGTTTATTTAGCTAATAATATATAACGATACTCTTTACATTATACAAAAACTCATAAAATAAAAAGCTAGGCATGGATTGGTGTGGAACCGGGCGGGGTTACGGCCGAGGCAACCTCCTGTCTCTTGCCACGTTCAGATGTGCTATTTTCTGCAAACTTGATACTTGCAGCGTTCAAACCCTTTTCTTTCTCCTCCTCGTTCCATTCTGATGCATAGTAGTAGTCTTCATTGTATTTTTCATTTTCCGATGGTGGTAAGAACATGCTCCCCCACTGTGGGAAGTGGATGAATGCCACTGGAATAGTGCATGCTACGGCCATCACTCCCATCCAAGTTAGGCCAGATGCTGTGGAGAATCTTGTGCTCGAGAAGAACACTAGTTGGGTTAATCCACCTCCGAAGTTCCCTCCGGCCCCGGTTAGTCCCGAGATTAGGCCTAGAGATCGGCGAGAAACGAATGGAATGATGCCATATGTTGCTCCGCATGCTGCCTGGGCTCCAATGGAAAATAAGATCATGGCTACTATGGCTATGGGAAGTGAATTGGCACGTCCCAGCCATATGCAGAATACTCCTCCCAATGTTTGGACTATCCAAAGAACCCATAGCCTGCCCCTCATTCCGAACCTCCGCGCTGCAACGTCGGAAGCGTATCCACCGAATGGTCGGGCGAAGAAGTTGGCCATGCCGAATGTGGCAGCTATTACCCCCGCAGTGTGAAGCTTAAGATTGAATCTGGAGAATTATTAATTCTTTGTCAATTTCAAATTTGTGCACAAAATTAACAAAGATACAATAAACTTGATTAATTAATTAGGCTGAGAAATTAAAGCAAACCTGTCGTAGAAGTATTCTGCGATAACATTGTTTATGCATAGCTCAACTCCCATGGAAAAGCCGTAGAGGAGGAAGAAAACCCATGTCCTATAATTCGTGACAGCATATCTCAGTACCTAATTAAGCATTAATTAGAAATAAAAAGTGTAATTAGCTCATGTAACATGTTAAGGAAAGAAAATTTAATTACTACTTAATTTTTGTATTAATAATGTTTACCTTGGAGAACTTGTCCTTGTGTACAGTACCCTTCTTCTGCAAAGCGCTAAGGTTCCCATCAGGCAAGTCTTGGCCAAGAGTTAGAACCATTATACCTATAATGATATGCAGCCATCCCGGGATGAAAAACGCGATCCTCCAGGCGGTGAATGGGGTGGCACCAGAAACCTTTATTATGTGGAAAAGGAAAGGCATGAGTAATTGAGTGACACCACCACCCATGTCACCCCAACCACCTGCAACTCCGTTGACAAGCCCAATTATTGAACTGTTGAACATGATGCTCGTCCAGTACTGGCACGACACAAACGTTGCGAGTGAAAATCCGATCATGAACCGGACTGCAATGTATCCCGGGGCTGATGATACAAATGCCACAGAGAAAACAACGGGTGCAGTTAACATGTTAAGAAAAGCACACCCGTATCGCGGCCCAATCAAGTCACAGATTACACCCATCATAAGCCTGGAGAAGATGCTTCCTGAAACAGAGGCAACCCCTGCATTTCCAATATCTGTTCTGGATAAACCGAGGTTGTCCCGGATAACCGGAACCAGAGGAGCAGCAGCAAAAGTAGAAACGAAGCAAGTGAAAAATGAAATCCAGGCAAGGTGAAAGGATCTCATGTGAGGCTGGGCAAAGGAGAAAATCT
>CAVNYN010193766.1:0-62888 GCA_963692815.1 Nyctanthes arbor-tristis
TGAAGTCTGCAAAGTTGGGATGTTTCAGCAGCTTTTGATCAGGTTTCTAAGCGCCTTGTTTTCCTCCTTGAGCTGTGAGAAAATTCAGTAAGTTGTAATCTTAATTCTCAAGCCAACGTTAGAGCAACTTCAGGAAAAATAATCACTTAACTTGTGTGCCTTACAAAGATTAACTCGCACACCATGTTAAGGGGGTGAAATGGGATCCTCCCAAAGTTACCTCTAATGCATGAAAGTACCTTTTTAAGTGTTTAAATTTAGTCATATGAAGTGTAATTAGAAAAGCTCCCTCTGGAAACGTAATGAATGGTTTGATTTCAGTGAAAAGAAACTCAGGAAGGCAGATGGCAGCAGAGTTGGTATATAAGCTGTGGCTATCTTGAAAGCGAAATTTAGTTACATTTTGCTTCTCACGTATCCTATAGATGCCAATGAATGGACATGGAAAATGTGTATAACTTACCTCCTCAACGGTTGCCATTATTTCTTCCACAGCCTTCTGCAGTGATATAATTGTTCTTGATGTTACATCTTCATAAGCTGCTTCCTCTTCTTCCACAGAGTTGGGATCAAAGAAAATTCCCTCTAAAACAAATAGCTGCTCCAGCAGTTCCACATCTTCAGCTTTTATGTTTTGTCTCAACTATATTAAGGAAGAAATTTTGCTTAGATATAGAAGCAGATAAGGTAAGAGGTCAAGTTAAGCAGAACGAATCAACCTTCACTAATATTCTCTCACAAGACTCATCTTTAATCAGGGTGAGGTTGCCAGGATTCTTGGTGTCTTCGTCTTCTTTCTGACTGAAACGCACCAATGCTTTTATATGCTTTGCCCTGCTCAGAGGACAAAGAATGGAACTCAATATTTCACGCCGGACAGAAGCAAAACTTGATCAGAATTTATGGCAGCAAAACAATGAAGTGTATTTCTGTTCATATCTTGGCCATAGCTTTATATGCAATCAACGAGTCAAAAGTATTTAGAGCTTTTTCATCAATGCAAATCCAATCATTACACAATGCTTTACACATCCAACAGAAAACTGAGGGAACGCTCAAATGATAATTTTACACATCCAACTTTTAAACAATGAAGATGTCCAGATGATTCTGCCACATTAATATCATTTTACAGCAGCCTGGAAAAGGGTACTTTCTTCTAGAAAGGGGACCACACAATGAATTCTTGAGCATGCTGTTTTTTGATCCATCATCGCTCAGAAATTAGAATTATCTGATACGCAAGATCATCTCCTTCACGACCAAATATACAAAGAGAACTCATTATAGAAAGACTGAAAGAGCAAGCCTCAAAGAAGTTTTGCGTACCGTGCCCCAAACCTAAGAGTGGAAAGGCTCTCTGATCCATTGCAGGGACTAGGTGAGCAGCAACAGAGCAATGCGGTCTGGGAGTTCCCCCCCTGTAAACTGAAGATGAGATGATCTGATCCCAATAAATAGTGGAAGGGGACAATAAGATGGGGCACAAGAAAAGAAACTAACAAAAGCATCCTGAAGAATCCGAGTAAGCTTAGAATCACGGAAAGGAATATGATTTGATTTCCCTTGTGGACCACCAGTTAATGCATTTATTACATTCCCTAGAGCTGAAAGTGATTTGTTGATGGATTTGGCTTCTTCGAGGACTCTGCCTTCAGCTCCAGTCTTCTCTACTTTTTCAGATCCCGCTAAGTCTACAAGAATTACCTTTCCAAACCTGTGGGTAGATTTAGATTCTGTGAAGAACTTGCTAGATTTCTATTACCAACTAAATTGAGGATTACCTTTTCTCCGTCTTTGGTTCCTGTTGGATGGTGAATATATATTCACAATGACTTCTACTGCTTGCCGTATTCATTTCTGTATATGTTAAAGACAGAACAACAATAACAATCGTTTCAAAAAAAATAAATAAATGAAAAACAGTAAAAGCAATCACAATTGGAGAAGGAAAGAAGTTTCAAATAACTCCAACATTTAAGAAAGGTACAACCAAATATGGATGGGAGCTTGGAAAAAGAATGAACAAGGATACGGGTTTCTCCAACTGCTCTGTTTGCTATTCCAATCTGCATTACAAATAGCTCTATTGGAAAATCTTCCCTATTATCATGACTTGTAGACTACAAAGGGAACTTCTACTTACAGAAAGAGTTCGCAATGCATCAGCACAATCTGATACGCAAATCTGGAAAATTAAAGAGCAGAGCTCTTGAAAGTGAGAATTATACAGGAGTATAAAAAAGGTCATTTTTGAACATCTGTATATTATATAAAAGGAACTGAAACTTCAGATGATATACATGCTCTAGAACTAAGGAAGTGAAGTTGATACTGTATAGTTCAGTAAGATAAGATGTAATAATTGCTTATTATTTTAAAAGTGCTCTAATACGATGCAAGTCAAATTTCGTCCATAATACCTTGTTTCTGAATTTGTAATTCCAAATTTTCTCTTTCTTTTTTTCCTTTTTTTCCCTCCTTTCCATCTATTTGCAATTTCGCATTTCAACCCACAAAAAAGAAAAAAATGTATTTGCATTTTGACACTGAAGTCAATCAAGTTGACTTCATAAGTTTCGCATATACTCTGCTTGAACCTCAAATATATCTAACCTTAATATGCCTTACATTTATGCGTCTTTGAGTCCAGAAATATCCCATTAAAGAAATTTAGTATGCATGAAGTTGTCTTGTGAACGAAAAGAACATGTTCACAAGAGCCTTTTAGCACATACTGAAAACTTACACATGGTTTTCGTACAGACTTAGATGAAAATACGAGTAGGTATAGGCAGACAACAATAAACATCTTCTCTAAACAAGATATTCTTAGTTTGGCATCGTCTCGTCAAGATGAATCAACGAGAAGGTGGAACCTACCTCTGTTGCTCCACATACAAATATTCCCTGAGATCTGCTCTCCTTTATCAGTAAATTGTACTTCGTTAAATCAAAAAGGTCCCTAAGTAATGAAAGTGCTGGTTATTTTTTTCTGTGGAATGCTAGTCTCCTCTCAAGTAAATCAAAATTTAACTCTATGATAATATATTAGGCGATTGCTAACAGCAGTTTCTGAGAAGGTATCAATCATTAAATAGCATTCTCAAGTGATACAAACCTTACTCTCTCCATATATATCTCCACCTGCAAGCACGCATAAGAAGAATAGTTTTATATATCGTATGAACACCAAAAGCAGAGTTACAGAATGATAGTTGTCTAGTACCATTGATAGGTTGATCGTGTACTTGGTCATCTCATCTGAATGTCTAATAGCACTGAAGAGTCCATCAACTACTCTACGTAGTAATCCTTTCTGATTCTCATCACTATCCATAATGTTTGGACCCTAAGATGAGGACATGTGAGTGAGCATTGTTTATAGGCGACTTGGGAATATACTTCAGTGAACATCATAATACCTCCATGCTGTAAGTCTTCCCAGCTCCTGTCTGACAAAAGATTTCCGAAAGAATTTTTCAAAGTAAGAAAATTTGCTAGATGAGCTAGAAAACCTTACAAGTATATTAAAGGAAGCAAGAGCTAGGGACTAGGAATTGCATGTACATTTAATCCTAACAATTGAGCATGTATTTTTTTTCACTTGAAAGGAACAATTGAGTGTATTAATGACCTGATTTAGTGATTTTCTATTCAAACAAAAGTAACCTGGCTTCAGCAAATGTAACAAATATGATCCTGATGTAGAGGAATAACCCCAGAGAGAGAACTAAAAGAATCTCCTCAAGAAATAAATTAACCATTCTCTAGTAGTATTACTTAGGAACATGAGAATGTTTCTTTTAGGGAACAAGTGATTTCCCAACTCATGTACTACCTCGCTGAATAAAATTATGTGATTTTTCTGTTTTCTTGGTATAGTGCCATCATATGATGATATGAAATTTCAGGACGGAGCTTTTGTGCATGTGATTTAAGATGGAAGTACAGATTGTGGAAGAAGAAGATTTGACAATGTATGAGAGGCCTCCACCTATAGTTTTGTATGATAGACACGGAGCTTAACATGCTATCCCTACAAACCCTGAACGGGGCAACGGAGATAACAGATTCTGCACAACCAGCCTGGCTAATTCAGATCTCCTAGAAATTAATTAGCTGTATTATTTCCCTTAATTCCACCAGAAAGTACATGAGCTTAGTCAAGATGATGAGCTCATTCATCAAGCCAAGAAATCAAGCCTGTGGAAGTGCTTTAGGTAGGATGACCACAACTTGGGATGGGGGGTAAAGCAGACAGGGAAAGTTTGATTAACTGCCTTTCTCAAACAAAGTTACTGTTCTACCTAACACTATTAGCAGCAATCTACATAGTGCTACTCTTAGCACAATAAAGCAATTGTGGAGATAGAATTTCTGGGCATGAATTCACAAACTAGGGACTGAACCCATGCAAGCTCAGCAGCAGCATTAGCAAACCCCATATTTCAATTCAGCACTAGACCATGAACGAACAACTCTCTGTATGAAGGAGGATCGAGGTACAAAATTAGTTCCAAGAAAGGTGCAATAAGCATTGGCACTCCAACTGTAATATGGGCAGCTTGCCAAATCCGCATAAGAGAAACTGGTAAGAGAGAAATCTGGAGCAAGACTGAATAAATACCAGGTGAATGACCTTCAAGTACCATAGTATTCTTTTTACAGCCAAATAGAAACCCAAGTGACTAGTCATATAAGATCGGAAATTCTTTTCACAGCCAGATAAAAACCCAGGTGATTGGTAGCCTTCAAGCATCTTAAATTCTGTTCACAAGCACCCAATGAGCTGTGACTGGAAAAAAATTGAAAATTTTTGGGAAGAGATTGACTAAGTGTACAAGATAAATCAGATTAACTTACTGGCAGTGTTTAACTCAAACATGAATGGCGCTGATACCAAGATGAAATGTGAGGAGAGAGCACTTATATAGCTCATAAAAAATCGGATTATGGATTGTTGAAGAAGATGATATAACATCAGAGGCCTCCCCCTATCGTTTCAATTTCCTATACATGCACAAATATCATTTCAACCATTCTGGAATCTGGCAACAGAGGCAACAAATTCTGTACATCCAGCCTGACTAATTCAGTATCAGTAAAGCAGTTCTATTATGCTTAACATAAATACTTGATATGCATGACGCAGAGTGAATGTTTAACGTCAAAATCCTGCGGGTGAAGGATTCACATAATGATTTTCTCATACAGAAAAATGCCATGCCAGCTCATTAAAACAATCAATATATGTTTCCAGACAAAAAGTTCTACCTGACCATATGTGACAATTGCCCCATTGACACCATTAACAGCACCTATTATATGAAATGAAAAGAAAATCATATTCTAGTGGTAGGTAAAACAAATTGAAAAATCAAGATTTAGCATTACCTTCGACCATAGGCAGTGCAAGGAATTCATATATATTTGCTTGCTCTGATCCTTGATAGAACACCTTATCAAAGTGGAACTCAGTTTCCTCTTCCTTCTCGTCCTACCTCGCATCAATATAGCAATTTTTCACACGTAATTTTCCATGTCATCCTTCTTTCAATTTTTTGTACAATGTGATTTTGTTATCCAAATTCACAGACAAAAATACTTAATAATCCAGAATAAAAATAAGCAGCCAAACACTGTTATTTCAGTATAAATTTTCTAAAGCACATCACACTTGCATGTTGTTTGTGTGAGCATGAAACGTCTCCATTCATTTGAAATTTCAGCATCCGATCAAAAACAGATAAATTCACTGTATGAAACGTTTCCATTCATTTGAAATTTCAGCATCCAATCAAAAACAGATAAATTCACGGTAACTATATTAAAAATACATGTACATATTCAAAGGCGAACCAACAGTACAATACATTTCCAACCTTGAAAAGGAATGATGATTCACAGTCAATGGCGCGGATGCAAACTGCGTCTCCGTGATCTGATATTTCCTTGGAGTTCAGAGGCCGGAACAGCGCACATACTTTTATATTTGGCATAATTCCTCTTGCTCTTTCGTTTCAAAAATTAACTCAAATGAAATGAAAAAATGGATCAATCCTGTGTTTTTAGCTTCTTGTGGATTATAAATGTTATGCGTGGAGAGAAAGAGAGAGAAGAAATCACCCGAGGAATCGGAATGTTTCGAAGTCAGAAATTTCAGATTAATATTCCCGCCTTCAATTGAGAAGACGATGCTAAGCTGCGTGTATATATGTGGGATAATTGGGGGCCGGTCCGGCCGGATCTCCGTCAGAACGCGCCTTAAAGAGGGAAAAAAAGTAAAAATAAAAAAAAATTAAACGACTCCGCTGGGGATCGAACCCAGAATCTCTGGTTCCGTAGACCAGCGCCTTATCCATTGGGCAACGGAGTCCCACATACTGATCACCTTATAAATTATCTTCATATCTTATGGATTGCCAAACATTGGTACTAACCGGCTACAACTCTATGACAATGTTCACAAATATATCAACATTAATTTTCTAGAGGACCATCATAGGTTTGATAATAATACAATCCCAAACAATTTTAAAATATTAATGTCACGAAATTTACAAAGTGTTTGGCTAGGATGTGAATTATAATATAGATTATAATTTACGATGTGACATCTTTTTATTGGTTGTTTTTTGTAAAAAGTTAATAATTGTGGTTTAACTTTTACTTTTTGACTTTTTGAAAAAAGCGAAACCAATGAAATGATACCGTGCAGCAGATTATAATCCAAATTATAATATGGTGTAGGTGCCCAACACGTTGTTAATCAAAATGATTCATACGTTTAACTCATTTCAAGATAACAGCAAAAATTGATGGCAAGTTTTTTTATATTCTTTCATTTTTCGTCATTTTCATATTATTTTGATCTTTTTATTGAAGTTAATTGTTCATCAATTTGAAATAGTTAGATGGGAAGCAAGTGATTTTTCAGTAAACTTAATAATTCATTAAAGAGCAAGTGCAAGAATTAATAGCAATGTGACTAAAATGGTATTTTAAAAAGTGTAAAATGTAAAAAAATAATAATCGACAGGACATGAGTTTAGATATGACAATGCACATCCAATGCCTAATAAAATGCAATAAATGCTTGCAAAATGTGGAGCATATGATTTGAAACTAAGCGCACCTAGTACATGGTAAATATTACCAAGTTCTGTAATTCAATTTTGACTTTTGTATTTTCACGTACCAAGACACAATACCATCCAATTTTCTTCTTACTGCTACCAATAAATAGTTAGTTGGATTGAACATAACACAACATCTGACCACGCTACAACAAACATGTTATCATTGAAACTGAACATATGCATTCACATAGGCTGACACATTTCTCATAGGTTGACAAAGCCATTGATCAAGAAAACAAAAGGTAACAACAAATGACAATGAAAAGACATTTATTATGAAACCAAAGTTCAAACAAAAAGTTCTCGAAAATCCAAATTAATCTCCCCTTGCGAGTAGGGTCAGCAAGAAATCCCTATAATTTCCCTTGGCTACTTCTTCAATCTTTTTGGGCAAAGAAACTCCATATTTGCGAGCATATTCTTCTTTGATGTGTTTCATATCAATATCTGCTCTTGTGGCAATTATTCTTGTCACTGAGTCTTTCTTAACTTCATCAGCATTAGGTCTCAATGATGCATCCAGAATCTGGATTAATAAATGGTGTCCAAAAAGATTATTACAAAGAAATGAAATACAGTCCAATGAAATCTGGATTAAAATGAAAAACATTGGAATGTAATCAAGTAATTGACTAATGTTTACCTTGCTAAAGTATGCTTGAGGCTTGCATAGGCATTGGACTGCCACTTGTAGATATGGCTCACCATCAAGATCCTTTTTCGAAATAGAAAAACACAAGTTTTAGTCGAAAAACATGTTTCCGAGTGATGGTTTTCTAGAATTCTATATCCTAATCTCTTATATATTTTTTTTTTATTTTTTTGAAACACCAATCTCTTATCGGTTAGCAAAAGTCAAACTCACAGAAATTTGTTGTTGGTAGAGAACTGTGGATTTTCTTTTCTTACCTCATCCAAGTAGTTGCCACTGATTTCCTTGTAATGCTTGTAAACTGCAATGATATGGAGCTTACTTCTTGTTGCGAGTATCGTCACCACCTCTTCATTTTCTATCATATTCCTTTTACCAGCAGCTCCTTTTATGGCATTGGAGAGGAATTTGGCCTCTGATTTTGCAATTTCATCATTCACCTTTGGACCTTCATAGCGGAAAGAACTCAGGAGGGCAACCAAAAGCTGCCATTAGAAAACATAAATAAATTCCCATTCTCTAAGCATTTAGATGAGATAATTCATACGACAATTAATCTTTAGGATTCAAGAATTGCTATCCCTAGTTCTAAAATTCCGCACATCTATCCTTTGCTAAAAGTATAACAAAACAGAACTTTTTTTTCCTCAACTATCTGTAAGTCTTTCGACAGTGATTCAACGCTCAATGGCCCACATAAGAGACAAACAACATGGTAGACCATCACATTCCCAACATCATAAGCATCAAACCAGCTATAAGCTTGGCCTTTACTGTTAATATATTTTCTACTCCACTCAATGACCTTCAAATGTGATTGTCACTATCAATCAGTACTTTCTAATGTTATACACTGAGAGGATTTAAAATATGATCGATCTGTCAAAATATCAGACCTTCCATCTTCATTAATACTCGCTCAAGAAACTCAATACAAGGGAAAGCTTAATTAGTATGGGAAGTTTGGTTTTAACCTTCCGTTCAGGGCCAGGGATGCCAAAGGCAACTTCTTCCTCGACCGAATGGTCAAATAGGGAGTGATAGGCTCTTCTTGCACCCAACAGTTCTTCTGCTGTTCTCGTGCACGCAAGTTCAATGAGTACATCGTGTTGACTTCCCTTTTGTACAAACTCCTTCAACAAGCGGGCATCTCTTTCCCATGGATGCATGGTCCATAGCACGATAGCTTGCTGAAAGACGGATCAGAGTCAATTTCTTTCTTCTTACGTCTGAGTTTAACTTTCAGACTGGAAAAGATTCTTAATAATTTGATACTCCTAATCAATTTATCGACTTTAGTCTTTTTCATTTTCTCAATGTCGATTTGATAAGTCATGATACACTTCATAACAGCGGAAATTAACTTCTGAACTTTTGTGAACTCATATCAAAGAGTTTCAACGCTAATTAGCGTCTAGAGCATACAAATCACTTAATGTAATTCTACTGTTTTCTCAACGCTTCAAAGAAACTTCTGCAATTTTCTTCTTTCAACTATTATTATGAGTAACGAATTCTTCCGTTCCAAGTCTTTTTAATCGCAATCAACGAAGAACTCTTAGCCTTAGGCGTTAAACTAAATATTTCATAAAAATTAATTAAATACCTTGAATCTCATGAACTCCTGTTGGAGTTGGATGATGTGAAGATCATTCCACCTCTCAAATTGACGCTCATCATCGATGAAGAAATCTCGAGTGCCCTTTCTGAAGCTCCGTCTCTGCTCCGGGTGATATTTCCCCAGTACCGCTATCAACACCTTCTCGTCAATCCCGAGCCCTGCATTTTACATAAAGATGCTTAAATCTCACTGGGAAACTCCAATATTACCCGTGAATGGACACAAAATTTAGCTAATTTTTCATGATTTCAGTACGTACGTGACATCAAACGGATTACATTGAGGAAAAAATGTTCAATTCTGTGCAAATTTAACGTATCAAAACCGCATAATTTGTACCTGAAAATGCTCTGTTAAGGGCTACAAGCTCGTCGGAGGCAGCCATTGTCGGTTTTCTAAAGAATTTTCTGAAGAGGTTTGAGTTTTCCGTTGAACGTTGTGAAGGAGACAAGTTTCAGTCGTGCTGCAATTTATATTCTGCACTGAGGCTATTTTCGTCTTTTAAAATCATTTTGATTTTGCAAAGACGATGCTACCCTTAACGAATTAGATTATGACATTTGAGTCCCCACCTGATTTAATTAATGGATGCTTGAAAGTAACTCTCTATTAATTAATTACCATAATTGGGCTTAATATAAAGTAATGTTGTAATTATTGCTTGTATATAAAATGTAACAAATTTATTAATTTTACCATTCAATTCAGCGTATCAGACAGCAAACGCACCAGAAGTCAAAGATTTATTTTTTTCATTTAATTGTGTTACATTTTCTTTTCTTTTTTTAAATTTTAGAAAATTTTAAAAGGTGATGCATAAGCTTTTGGCTAACAGAGAAATGTAGCAGAATTTGACCGTAGAGACCAATTTTACCAAAAAAATGTAAAGGTGGAGATGAGTTTGTAGAAAAATGAAAGATATAGATGATTTGCACAATTATATTAAAAAGTAAAGATATTTTGCGCCAATTGCCATCATAGACATGTTTAATTTGTCTGTTGTTTTACTGTAACTTTTCTAGGATGCTCAGACTCAGACTATGTACTGGAAAGCATTTTGACGTTCACTTTTTAACTCAACATCAATTATCCTGTACTACAATCAGCACTTATTGCATCCAATTGCAATCATCAAAAATGAGATGTAAAGTTTGAACTGCTTTGATAGGTTGAAGTACGAATGTGATGCATGAGGGTTAATAAGCGGATCCTACGCTAATTATTCAATCAAATTTGTACGTTTCTATTGCTACCTATATAATTGTTTTAATTCAAGAAAGTACTTGAATAGAGTAATTCAAAATTATTTGTTATTTTTTTCAAAACTAAAAATATAAATTTAACTATAGATACATGGATTAGTTTTTATTTTTGAATATTATAGGGGGAAGTTTCGGGGAAGTGAATTAAACTTTGATAAAAGTGTGGTGGAAACACATTTATATGTCATTAGACCATATGAGTTTTGAAAATCACTATTTTTTGGGGAAAAATCACCATGTTGAATTCAGTTAATAATAAAGAAAATTATTGAACTTAATCTGTTCCCATCATAAAATTTTCTTTTCATATACAACCTTTTAATTTTAATGGCACTAAAGTACTCTTTTTTTTTTTAATGGTTTCACATCATCTTCCAGCTTCGTTTTCCTCTCAGTCTTATCCTAAGTCGTCTATAAATTATTATAGTAAACTTGGTTCCTTTTACTCAAATAAATATCCATCTTCGTGTTTTAAAATGATGAAAAAAACAACATTATCATTTATCTTTTCATTACTATTTTCATTTTATAAGTATATATAAATAGCATAATATATAAGTCTTTATGCGTTTCATTAATAGAATTTTCTATACAAATTAAATCCCTTCGTCACGAATCTAAATGTGAAATGGTTATGTATGAATTATGATGATAAGATATTAAGACTATATATAAGAACGTGATTAACAATTACCTTAGAATATTTTCCATATTTTTGGCACAAACATTGTCACTCTGGGTCATGTGTGAACCATTTGACTGTTTCAATCTCACATTTTCCACATGCAAAATAGAAAAGTTGAGTGATCACTACCACAAAATTATTTGAAAAAAAAAATAGAGAATATGAATATGTGATCCTCCTCTACCTACCTTTGATCTTTCTCAAGACCTTTGATTGACATGAAACCATGGCCCCTTGCTTTGTTGGAGGATCATTTGGATAATGCATTTTTAGCCAAGGGCAAGTACATGTGACTGTCACATGGGCTTGGGTCTCGAGTGTTTTTCGGTGCATCGTGCCAGAATCATACGTTTCAGAAGTGATAAATAAGAACCATTCTATTTAGATAAACGAGGATACAAAAGTGTGACAAACAGAACATGTGTCTTGTGTGATTACTTTTGATGTAAAAGTAATAGAGTAATGATATTTAGCACCGCTAGTGATTGACACCATATCAAAGTGACATTAAAAAATAAGTTGAATTAAGTGGGTCATTTGTTTATTTATTTAATTTTACTAATTATTTAATGTCACATTAGATGCCACCTAGACTGGTGCCAAGCACCACTGGTGCTACATAGCATTATTCTAAAAAAATAAGATTCTGTTATGTGTCAATTTTATTTAACTTTTTATATGCACTTTTGTTCAAAGAGCACAACTATATAAAATACTTGACTGTATCTAATCTTTCAATAAATGTAGATTATGATAAGATCAACTCATAAATCTTACTTGCATTTGATCCCAAATTTGTCTTGAGTAGAGTTAGTTGTGCTCCATTGCTTGTGTTTTTCATTTCAACTACTACAGGAAAAAAAGTCATTTTCTTCCGTTTCCAGATTTCATATATATAAAACAGCAACAAATAATCAAGATCTATGAGTAATCTTCCAAAAATCATTATTTTCTAGGTCTTTTCTCTTGCATGTGTTACATTTCAGTATGTAACTGTCTGTAATTTATGTTAAGCACGTTTAATGCAATTCATTTAATTAGTTAGTCTTAATAAATTTAGATTAAAGAATAAGATTTTATAAGATCTTATTTGTTACGTGTCATACATAAACACGAGAAATTGTATTTAACTCGAAGCAAGATCTACGCATCTTAATTAATTAATCCCAATCAAACTAGATGGAAGCATAAAGTTGGGGTCATGTATTCTCTTTTAAATCTTTATTACTTCCTACGTGTTGAATTTCAGCACATAATGGAATAATTTAAAATCAAGTATGTTTCGTAGAAAACTCCCTAATTATTAATTTAAAAAAAAAACTGAGTGATTATGCTAGCTTAGCCATGTGTTAATGTCAAGGCCAATTCAAAGGAATCAGGGCCGAGTTTTTTACAGAGCCCAATCTCCAATGAGATGCTGACACTGAACCCGCCCTTGTTTTCATAGCCGAACCGTAACGTCAAACAAACTTTAGTCTTGATGAATATTTAAAATTTTTAAATAATTCAAAAACTAACCTAATAAATTCTTCGCTGGTAAAGCAGGTAGGTATTCAACTTAGAGTGAATTTGATTATCAAAAATTTTCCATTAAAAATAGATTTCTCCCCTTAAATTCATACTTTTTCTTGTGTTTAATTGACCTTTTTTCCCAAAAAAAAAGTATTTTCCATATTTTGGTCACATGATCACATTCTTTTTAAAAACAAGGAAAATATCTTCTTATGGGATGTAAGTTTTTTGTTTTCTAGGTCATTCACATTTTTCTGTAGGATTTTACTTTCAATCAAGCGCTTTGCAATTTATTTTCTATGAAATTCAATTATTAGTAATTTAATTGATAAAAAAATATTTTATTTCTAAATAAATTACATACTTGTAATCAAATGCAGAATTTTGATGTTTGTACAAACATTTTAGCAACAAACTTAGTAATAACACTAGGACTCTCCTTTCAAAAAAAAAAAAAAAAAAGAAAAAGAAAAAAAACTAGGACTCAACTTATAGTAATAAAGCTGGGATTCAAATTAGTAATGGCACCGCAAATCATCATAATTAACGGCAAATCATTTTGACTAAAAAATTTCAACACTATCCATCGGTGCATGGTATATTCTATGGCATTTATCCGTGGGTGCATGGTATATTCTATGACATTTATTGAACATTATTTTATAAAGTCTAATATATTATGTAGCAATTGTTCTTTAAACGCATTAGAAGATGATAACTCTATTTCCCCCCACTTTGTCTAATGAATACTTGCTACATAATACATTAGACTCCATAAACGGTACCAGTGATACACATTGTATCCATTTATTGTAACATATTTCTTTTTCATTCCACCACCTCATCCACCAATATCATTAATAAAATTATAATAGTATCAATCGATGATATTAGACACTTATTGCATTTTTGAATATAAATGAATACAAGTTATTTTACCATGTAGAAAAAATAAAAATTATCTAGTACTGGTACCTTATGGCGCCAATTCTGATTTCATCAGTAACTAAAAAGAAATAACTATCCACATGGTAAATATGGTGTTATAGTGTGTGGTACATATAGCACCGGATCATTTTAACTTTCTTATTGTCGAAATTGTAAGGTTCACGTCTACAGCAAGTATTAGCGTTAATATGGGATGAGTTTTTTACACTTACTATCCCTAACCTTTCACGTTTTTACGGATTATGTTCTTAACCTTTATTTTCCCTTAGCTGGGTCCTCAATACTTTAAAATCGTTACACCTAAGATCCATGATGACAGACACTGTTTTATATTGATCGTTAACACGGGATATTATGGTAAAATATAAAAAACTAAATATTTTAATATTTTTTCCCATAAAATCTTTTTTTGAAAGGGCCCAAAAACAGGAGGCTTGGGGGGGGGGTAACCCCCCCGGCAGCCAAAAGGGGAGTCTCCCCTAGTAGCCCTTCCACCGCCATTTCTGGCAGTCATTGGGGGGTGGGACTCCCCCTTTTTGGATGCCATTTCTATAGTCAAAAGGGGGCGAGCCCCCCGATGGGCTATCGGAAATGCAGCCCTTTTTGGCTGCCATTTCAGGCATCTGTTTTGGAGGGGGAGGGGGTCCGCCCTTTTAAAAAAAATTGAAAAAGAAAATATTTTTTTTGAAAGAAAAATATTAAAATATTTTGTTTTTTTTTAATTTTATCATATTTCCCCCGAGTTAAGGACAAAAATAGATGGTTTTTGTCATCAAGACGTTAAGTGTAACGATCTTAAAAGATTGAAGACTCAACTAAAGAAAAATAAAAGTTAGAGACGTAACCTGTAAAAATATAAAAGTGTAAAAAAACCCATGTGGGATTGATAGTAAAAGAAAAAAGGAGATTACGGTTCGTTTAGTATCGTTTATAATTGGATTGGTTTATAATATATTTTGAAATTTAAATTTTAAAGACATATAATTTAATTTGATTGGTTAAATTTTGAAAAGTTGTTATTTGATATGTTTTGAAGGTGAGGTGTCAATGAGAGAATTTAATAATTATGTTAAGAATTTAAAATTTAAAATGCGTTATAAACTATTTAATGTATAATTAATGTCAAACGGCCCTACATTTTTGCCCCCTTCCAAAACCGTGGATCGCATGACGGCATGAGATGAGAAAAGGCGGAATTTCCCGTGAATCTCAAGTTCAATTATTGTCGCTGCCCGATGGTACTCATCAATGTCACGTCATACGATTAATAATTAATTGCAGACAGCTCGGGAAATGGCTACCACATGTTTAAAACGCATGTGGAAAGAGTTTTCTTTTTTTCTTAAAGAGTTTTCGTTTTTTTCTTCTTTTTCATCAGTAACTAAAAAGAAATAACTATCCATGGTAAATATGATGTCATAGTATATAGTACATATAGCACCAGATCATTTTAACTTTCTTATTGTCAAAATTGTAAGGTTCACGTCCACGGCAAGTATTGGCGTTAATATGGGATGAGTTTTTTGCACCTACCGTCTCTAACCTTTCACATTTTTACGGATTATGTTCATAACCTTTATTTTCCCTTGGCTGAGTCCTCAACCTTTTAATATCGTTACACATAAGGTCCCCTGATGACGGAAACCGTCTATTTTGATCGTTAACACAGAATATTATGGTAAAATATAAAAAACTAAATATTTTAATATTTTTTCCATATAATTTTTTTTTGAAGGGGCCCAAAAACAGGTAGCCTTCGGTTGGGGGGGTCACCCTTCCGGCAGTCAAAAGGGGAAGTCCCTTTTGGCAGCCCTTCCGCTGCATTTCTGACAACCATTGGGGGGTGAGACTCCCCTTTTTTGGCTGTCATTTCTGCATCCAAAATCAAGCGTTCAAAAGGGGGTTGGGACTCCCTCTTTTTGGCTGCCATTAGAGGTGGGACCCCCATTTTTTGGCCGTCGGCTGCCAAAAATGCAACCCCTTTTGGCTGCTATTTATGGCATCCGTTTTGGAGGGGAGGGCCTCCGCCCTTTAAAAGAAATTTGAAAAAAAAACATTTTTTTAAAAAAAATATTAAAATATTTATTTGTTTGTATTTTATCATAATACCCTTGAGTTGAGGACCAAAATAGATGATTTGTGTCATTAAGACTTTAAGTGTAATAATTTTAGAAGGTTGAAGACTCAACTAAGAAAAAATAAAAGTTACAGATGCAATCTAAAAAAAGTGAAGTTATAATGTGAGATTGATGGTAAAAGAAAAAAGGAAATTACATTTTTCCCGCTCCCAAAAACGTGGATCGCATGACGGCATGAGATGAGAAAAGGCGGAATTTCCCGTGAATCTCAAGCTCAATTATTGTCGCTGCCCGATGGTACTCATCAATGTCATGTCATACGATTAATAATTAATTGGAGACAGCTCGGGAAATGGCTACCATATGTTTAAAACGCATGTGGAAAGAGTTTTCTTTTTTTCTTGAAGAGTTTTTCCTTTTTTTCTTCTTTTTACCTAAACATTGTAAAGTCTAGTTCTCTCTATATGTACATCGAGATTATCCCACTAAATATATATATTATAAAAAATTATTAGACAAATTACATGGAGTTTTCTCACGATTAAACAACTCTTATGTAATTTATGTAATAATAACCTTACGCCACATATGCTATACCGTATTTATATAAGAAAATGAGCATTCCCTGTAAGGGATGGCTCTCTATGCAATAGGGTCCACCTCATGATGAGATGATACTCATTTTAATACATAAACACTATACTCATTTGAAAATTTCCCCGCATGGCTAGTGCAATAAAATATCGCCAAATGTCTAACGGAAGATATGTACTAAGATAAATACAGCAAAACATGACTTATTGATAGGATTTTGATCAAGATCCTTAAAGTGTTTCTATAACATGTGACACTCTATTTTTTCACATGAAATCAGTACTGATTTATATGAGAGTCCTTGCTCATGTAAGAGGGGGAGTCTCCAGTTATGCTCTAAAATACAATTCCATACTGACATAGTGAATATATGTGTGTCCATGGAAATTGAACAAATATAAGAAATAAACCACTTCACCTGTAGAACGGTGGGACTATATTTCTTTTTACAACTTATTATCTTTATTATCCTTTTTAATAAAATAGAAAAATGATCTATTCTTGTCCTATTGTTCTTTCTTTTTATCTATCTATGCATGAAAAGGCCATTTATGACGGGGCCACGGGAGGTTCCATGTCTCCATCGTTTTGCCATTAAAAAAGTCGAACAATTATCTCTACCTAGTACAAAACCTCCACACCCCACCCCCGGAGACGGGGGCGGGGGGATAATTGCTCAACAAATTTTTAGCCAATTTGACAAGAAATCTCATTTAGATAATAATAATAATAATGATAACAATATTAATAAATACAAAGTCCAATAAATGTTATTTTTCCCCATCCTTTCGCATAGTATAGCTTACCTTAACATCTGAACCCCACCTATCCAATAGAATTCAACCTTATGAAAAACATTTATTTCTAATACATTCATTGATTTCTTATAATAATTTTTTTTATAAAATCAGTTATTACCAAATGTAAGAAGGATTTCTCCATTATATATATATATATATATATATAAAGAAGAAAAAATTTGTTGTCATTGCATCCGTTGGTCACTCCATATAATTCTTTCTCATGATCTCCTCTTCAAATATTGTAGCACAATGACACTAGAGGGTGAGTACAATTCAAAAACGTTTTACCTGACTTATTGATTAACAAAATATGTATTTTCATAATTTGTCATATAACATTATTTTACCAATAACATTTTCTTTTTTCTAAATGCACCATATTTTTATTATATCAAAGATCCTTAGCTTTATTCATCATGACATTATACCTGATATTTTTTGTTGTATTATTTTGTTTGATTATTTATTACTTAAAACTTCTTATTTTTAATTATGGTTTTCACCCAAAAAATTTTTTGTTAGTGTACACTAAAATCATAAGAAAATATATAGTTATAAAAAATTATAGAAAAAATTACGATGTAAAAAAAAAGTTAAGGATCTAAATATAAAAATTTATGAAGATAAAGGATTGCAATGTAGTTGGCAAAAACTTGTAGTATTACAATAACCATTCAAAAGCCTCTTTCTCTCTCTCTCTCTCTTTTTTTTTTTTTAAGTACAGTTTGGGGATCATAAGAGTAGGGATAGTAGCTCGAACAAGTTAAATATATCTAACAAAGAATAGCCTTTATAGTAGGACAAGCTCCTATGATCCCCCAAAGTAAATTAAACAAAAGACTAAAAAGGATTTTAGTATCACAATTACTACCTCCACCCTATAAAGACATTGTTGTATTGATTTTTTACCCTCTCAAAATATAGACCACTTTCTTTTTAAACTTTAGTTGACATATTAGTTTCTTTATGTGTTCTACTTAGTGTACATTATTATCAATAAAATAAAATTATTGAAGTGAAATAATTATTAAACAAAATCGCATAAGATGAAAATGATCTTAAATTTACTTTTTGAATATTATTAAATGAATATTTTTCCCATTAAAAAAATGAATATATTTAATATATATATATATATGAAAATAGGAAAAAAATTATTTTGTGAGACGGAGGGAGTGTATTTTTTTCGGTAGAAAGCAATCCTCCCCTACAAAAGGACTTAAATGGTAATGAAAAAATATGTCAGGGGCATTATGGTCTTTACGTGAACAAGAAATTTCTCCTCCTTGTGTCCTTCAATAAACTGAAACTGAAACTGAAACTGAATAGTTTGAGCAATTTTCGCGGCTTTTAAGTGAAAAAGATAACAAAATTTGAAGAAAAGGGGATAATGGCTACACTAAGAGTACCAGATATGGTTCCTACTCCAGCTGAAGACTGTGAAAGACTCATGAATGCTTTCAAGGGTTCACACTCTATCCATTTTTTCATTCTGGGTTTGCTTGTATTAATGCAAAATTTTATGTTTTCTTCTGTTTGATCTTTTAAACTCGAATTTATGGGCTTGGTGTTTTGAAGGTCTGGGAACTGACGAGAAGGCAGTAATTGAGGTGTTGGGACAGAGAAATGCTACCCAAAGGAAGAAAATAAGAGAAACTTTTCAGCAGATTTACAAGAAGTCCCTGATTGATTGCCTCACTTCTGAATTATCTGGTGATTTCAGGGTATGTTCTCTGTTTTCCCCATTTTATCTTGAATGTGAAATTGGGTTTAGATATTTGACCTGGGAAGTGCATACTTGTTAGGGAATTTACTTGTTAATAGGTATGAGTTGAAGGTTAATTGACCCCAACTGTGAATCAATTCTACTACTCAACCTCAGAATTCATGGGACCACAGTAATGATTGTATATTTTTGGGGATTCTTATTGCATGCTGCTTTGTATGAACTGATTGTGAAAGTTTTGTTGATTGTTTCTATGTACTTTTTGTACACAGATAATCTCAGTTGTTCTATTATATACATATCAGTTTGTTGTAGCCGTCGACAAGACAGTTTATACATTTAAGAATCCCCTGCAAAGGAACTGTTTAAATTATCTTCAATAGCATCCTTCTCTTGTGACCAGAATTCTTCCGGCCCTTTTCAATGAATTGATACAAGGCCATCTATGCAGAAGTTTTTCCATGATGCTTTTGAACGTCTTTTTTGATTGATTGTGTGCCTTTTAATGGTTTTTACTTTTAAGGCAATGCAGTCGAAGATCCATGAAGGCTAGGGGCTTAGGATAGTTTAGTTTCTTTAATTTTGTAAATTCAGATCAGCTTGTTCAGAATGATAAATATTAGGTGGGTAGTGATGAATAGGTTTACTGGGGTTCACAATGAGCTGCAAAATTTGGGTGACATCAGATCCACATATTCCATTGTATATACTAATCAAACCCACATATTCCCATTTTCCCCCTTTCTTTTCCTTTTTTCTTCCCTTAACCCATGGTAAATGTATCCTTGGTTAGGGTCAAACTGAGAGTTTCTCCCATTTTCTTGATCCAGGCTCCATGATTTTGTGGATCAAAAATCAACTTTTTTTTTTGGCTGGCAACTCAAAAAAGGGAGAAAAAAGAAAAAAAAAATTTTAATTCTTATTATCTGACTATTCTCATAATCTTCATACTTTTAAGGCATGTCCACCGTACCTCTATTTTCTGCATCACAAAGACAAATATATGGGAATTCTGAACAGAAATAACTGCAAATTTAATTTTTGTTAGAGGTCAATTTGTGATAGGCACAGCTCACAAGTTGTAATAGTGTTGTCGAGTTAGGAAATGAAACTTGCAGGTTATAATTCGGATATGTAAACTTTTCTTAACGAATGTGCATGCAGAAACATAATCTTTTATCTTTTTAGAACAGTCAATACAGAATCAGTAATCAGTTTTATTCTGAAGAAGTCCAATAATGCTGATAGAATATATTGCTAAGTAACAGAATGCAGTGATCTTATGGGTACATGACCCTCCCGAAAGAGATGCAAGACTTGCAAATAAGGCTCTGAACTCAAGGAAGAAAAACATCACCAATTTACAAGTAATAGTGGAGATAGCTTGTGCAACATCGCCTCACCATCTGGCGGCTGTAAGGCTAGCATATTGTTCTCTTTTTGACTGTACACTTGAAGAAGACATCATATCAAATGTTCCTCAGCCTGTCCAAAAGGTAAATTCATTCCTTATTAGACACAAAAGATGAACTTCGATCTGAACTTCATTACAATTTTCATGCAACTTTCCAGGTTCATATTGTCAAAAGTAAGAACTTGAGATAATATCTCACATGCATCTTGAAGAAACTCGTGTTGTTTCATTTTGTCCCATCAGATTAGACTGACAGTAAATTTGTCAACAGGTGTTGGTTAATTTAGTAAGTTCTTATAGATATGATAAAGAAGCAGTAGATGACACCATTGCCAAAACTGAGGCGGTTAAACTAAATACTGCCATTAAAGGAAAGAAATTAGAAGACGAAGATCTTCTGTGGATACTCAGTACAAGGAACATCTTTCAGCTCAGAGCAACTTTCCAATGTTACAAGGATTATTGTGGGAAATCCATAGACGAGGTTCGGCTATTCATTATCAATGTTGGATAACTCTTTCTTGCTCCGAGTTTTTTCCTGATGTTGGCTACTTGGAAAATTATTTTCGCAGGAAATTATGGCTTGCGGCAAAGGCATTTTGGAATCAATTTTGAAAGTGGTGGTTTGGTGCATAGCCTCCCCAGAGAGACACTTTGCAGAGGTAATTGAAAAGTTTGAACTTTTCATGTCTTCCCTTGTTGATGTTCTTGTTGCACTTGTTTACTAAAATCAACTTCCAGTGTCAGGATGAACCAACCTTCTCCTGAACTACTTTTTAGTCCATCGATATTGATTGCATTTGACATTCCAGGTTGTAAGAGCTTCAATTGTCGGCTTAGGAACTGACGAGGATTCACTGACTAGAGCAATTGTGACTAGAGCTGAAATCGATATGATGAAAGTCCGAGGAGAATATTTGAACGCAAACAGATCTAGCCTCGACAATGCTGTGGTTGGGGACACCTCCGGGGACTACAAGAACTTCCTCATGGCCTTGCTTGGTGCAAAAATCTGATTCCAGCTACTCTTGCCAACATTTGTTAACCTTATTTATTTGTTGTCAATTGATTGCCTTTGATCATTTGCATTAGAATACAGGTGAAAATGCAGTTCTGAGTCTTTTACCCTTGACGGACAAAATTGCATTGTTTGTCGTTTGTGTATGCTTGTAGCGAGGAACGCTCCACCGTGCGTGGGACTCATTTGCTTGCCGTGTCCCACAAGAAGTCGGCCCCCCTCACTTGAGAGGGTGGTGCTCACCCTAATGTTCTTAACAATGAGTGCCATGCCATGCTCATTTTAAAATCTTTTGTGCTTGTTTGGGTATAATCTTCAAGCTTTTCTTGTCAGCTATGAGTAGAGAACTGTATTATCATTTACACCACAAAGTTGAGAAATCAATGGCTGAAGCTACACGCAAATCAAACCTTAATAAAGATAGGGGAAGTATTGTCAAATGGAATCCAAAATGCTGTTTATAGCTTCAGAAAGTTGGGAAGCTAAATTATTATCTGCAGTGCTAATCAAAGTTTGTGTTTCCGAGACTTCTATCCTGGCTTTGTTAGGCTCCAAGATGCGCACAAGAGAAGCCTTGTGCGATCCATCTTCCCCTGCGGTTTCCTCTACAGTTATATTCAATCCAATTTTACGCAATACAGTGAGAAGAACCTCCAAATCGACTCTGCCCAGGTGCACAACTGGCGGCCTAATCTGAGAAGCAACAGCTTGTTTTGTCCCAAGTAGTCGATATTTGCCTTGCTCTACTGCGATCTCGCCCTTCAACCGGGCACCACTTATGTTTGCCTGCTTAAGACTTGTGTAATTGAGCCGTGAAGCCAAGTCCACAGCAATGTCTAGTTCTGAATTCTCTTTCAAGTGGGGAACACTCAATGTTTCGTTTTCAGAGTAACAACTGAAGGAAAACAAATCTTCTGGATGATCCATATGTTGGGCCAACTTCTCAGGAAACTGTCAATCAGCAGAAATGAAAAGCAGTGAGGAATAATACACATAATATAGTTTTTCTTGAATTATTGAGACTGGAGAGCGAACAAATTAGGACAGGAAAATATTTGAACTCCATGAAGAACACTTTTTACCAGAACATGTCTAGGTTGTAATGTCTTCAGCAGGGGTTGAATAAATTAGATCGGCAAATGTGAAAATGTGTATAATCATAAGAGATTGTTAACATACCAACTTAAAACAGTGAATAATCAATAAATAGGCAACCACTTGGAGTATAGAACTTAAGTAGAAAGTAAGTGTCGTATAATAGGGAATTTTGAAATGAAGCTTACTGTATTCCAGAAAGAAAGAAACACTGCAGAACTTTCATCTTCATTGGCCTAAAAGGTAACAGACCCAAACTGGCATCTACTCCTTCCTGCAGATTTTTATTGTGTCACCGTAAATAGAATCAGTAAAAGGTAAACACAATCACAGGCTTGGTTGAAGAGTCTAGACTGTACAGTACATCAATAAGGCATACAATAAAAGAAAAGTAGAGCAAAAATTTTTATGCCCGTAGGAGAATCTCTTCCGATCTCTCCATAACAAGGATTGAATTTTCATCCCTATACCATCGTTGAAGTAGATGAACAACAGGGCCAAGCCGCAGATTCCAGTGGGGACAAAAAACTATGCAAGGTTCCTGCCAATTTGTTCTATGTAAATACCATCAGTTTCCAAATTATGCAAGTAGAGAGCACTGCAACAGATTTTGTGGCAGAACCTGAAGCACATTCATTCTCTCCAGATACACAAATAGATTCTAGCTGAATATATCCCCCACCCGAAAGAAAAAGCCCACACCCACATGTGTGAAAAGAGAAAGCAAATCAAAACAAAGATTCAACAAAAGAAAATTTCCTCCGAAAGATAACGTTGAAGCCAAAAATTAGCAAATAGCCAGAGAATGAAATTTCTCAGATATGCTCTCGTCAAATGAAAGGGAAAGATAACTTACAATAATTGAAGTGAGTGAATAGCGGGAAACAACTGAAGCCTTTTATCACTTACCGATCTCCACATGATTGAATAATGGTTGACCAGAGTAGAGCTGCAGAGTCATTTAACAGTTAGCATGGTCACAGTTAAGAGCCTCAAGGTCTAACATGGTTTAACAGTCTTGAATTGACATACTCGTTCTTGTCGCTGCTTGCTCAACCATTCTGGTATGACATTGGTAAACGCCATCAACTCCTCCGCAACAGAAGAAACAATATATACAGGAACCTACAACAAAGGAAAATGGAAATTATGAAACACGAAAAAAGAAGATATCGTGTCTTTAAGATTCAATATGGAATTGTCTTCACCTTCCATCGGATTGTTAGCAATTTAAGCAGCCATATATCTAGGCACAGTTACCTAAAAGATCAGTCTTCCAGTCCTAAATTTTAGGGATTAGACATTTATCCTTTATGTCATCAGTATCTTGTAGGTTTACATAGTTTGTTTACATATATTGTAGGCTTCCATTCAGAAATGCACATATAGAAAAATTTTAAGAAACTGTCAACATATAGATTTGCATTTCACATCTGAACGAAATTTTTAAAAAAATAACACACCCCACGAAAAAAAATATTTACAAATTTTAGTAATATTTTTAACTGGAACTACTAGACATGATTTATGCTAAAATATAGGATCACGCATCAAGCAACACAAATGTTGCGAATATTTAAAATACCCAAACTGGTATTTCATTTTGTCATGCACATCAACCAAAAGCTAAGGTCCTTACCTTTGTAATAAAAGAAATTGAGGCTCAAAAACCTATAATAAACTGTGATAGAAGTTTAAATTGTAAAAAAGGCAAGAAGATAAAATCTGGAGTTAACATGAGAATCTTTCTTAATGCCAGACATTACATAACTAATCTTGTCATGTGAAAAAGAAATGATATTTAAATACAAATAACTATACCTTCAAATTTTGAGATTCAAGGCACAAGGCAATCCGCTCCAAAAGCTGCAAAATGATTCCAACTCGTCCAACAGGAATTAAAACTGAACCTCCGGCTTTTACAGAGTCCATGGAACACGAGCATATGAAGTCCAACTTCTCCATCTCTTGATAATCATCAGAAATTCCCCAATTAACAATATCAACACTGCAAGACATGAAGGCAAAACTTCAATCTCATAAAAAAATGAATATTTGAGATTAAAGATAACAGCACAAACTACAAAATTGCTGTTAAGCAAACTGCATTAGAACATTTGAAGCACCTTAAATTTAAATCAACTTCATTGTTATCATCACTGGAGTTGTTTAAATCATTGCAAGGTGTGAAATCTGCGTATACAAGTACATCACTTCTTTGAAGAGCATTGTAATCAAAAGACATTGCTGTGGCTGATGAAAAAACAGAGCTTGAAAGATATGCAATGCTTCCTTTTGGACAAATGATACTCCAGTTGCATGTGCCTATTTCTAAACCCGAAGCAATTGCTTTTATGATCAATGTGCCATTGTAAAAAGCTTCTTCACCATACTTCAGAAGCTGAATCTTCTGCATGCAATCCTTCACATCAGCTGCGCTGATAAGTATCACTCATTACATCCTCAAACATGAGTAATCAGAAGTTATGAACTAAACTTGAATAGAAAGAATTTATAAAGGTAAGCATCTCAACGAGGAATTTCTAGTAGCTATTCCAGATGTTTCTATCTTACATCAAATGAACATGAATACTTCACTATTTAAGCAAGCAATAAGGTTATGAGAAAATGAGATTAAATTAGACTAACTTTTCTGCTCCTCTTCTTTTGGTTCCTAAGAATAAGTTGGAAAGACTTTAGATAATTTCAATTCAGTATATTTATATGTTATATATTACAGCATACTTGCTCAAATTCCTTTAATTCCTTTGTTAATCAGGCAATATCTGCTTAGCCAAAGTACAGGCATCAAACAAATCAACCCAATAACTCTTTAGAGCAGAAGTCTGTGTAAAGGCTACTCCTTTAGCTGGATGGTGTGTGCAGTTAGATTCTTGAACTTCAGCAAGTTAATGTTAGTTACTTTGGTTTCAGCTTGCAGAGCTGAAAATGAAGCTATAGAAAGTCACGTGTTTGACAACAAATGTCAAACCTACTCCATCCAAAATGAAATTATAAGATTCTAATCATAGAAGTTATAGAACTACAAGTAGAATTCCTGTTCTGCTGAAGCAGTTCCATCATATACACAAGACAACACAGTTCCAAAATTAAATTATATTTTCTTTCCCTTGAATATTGTATGGAAAGAGAAATCAACTAAATACTATGGTTTCCTAATCACAAAAAAACAAAAATAAATAAATAAATTAATTAAGTTAACGTGGTAAAGCTCTAGAGCATAAAGATTAATGATCTGATTTGCATTTCACTTAAGGAGTAAAAAATAATTTGCTTTTTGCATATACAATGTGTCTATGTTTGGAACACGACAGCTAGAACTCTTACAATATTTGAATTCTTGACACATCTACTAATAGTAACAAGAGTCTCCAATGGTTGCTTTACATTCATTGATTACTTTACCAACCCTGATCCAGCGTGCTAATGTACTGACTATCAGTATCTTGTAACTATCTTATTACTTCGGAAATGTGGTAAGTTGCACATCTGCCACAGTTTCCTTTCTGACATTTATCATTACTTCACTTTATCCTCAGGCCACAGATATATGAAATATCATAGCAAAGTAGGAATAAGCATAGCTTAAGTTAAACAAAGTTCAATACACAAGCTATAGGTAGTGAACATGCATTAACTTTCGAGAAAAAACAAATAATTTACCTGTACAATGGCATCCAACCAGAAAGCTCTGTCCCATCTTTACCTAGGGCTATATCTTTTAGTTTCAAAGGGAGTAACTCAAGCTCCTCCCATTTCATCCATTGAGGTGAACCAAATCCCTCGGCTCCATAAACTTGTCTATATTCCTTATGCATTGTAACAAGATCCTCCATCATAAGCTGTCCGATTTTAGCCGCCGCTTCTGTGGCATATACCTATCATTTTATGAACCAAACAAATTCATGTTCACATAATTTTAGTTAGATAACGATTACAAATTAAATAATGCGGGAATTACAATTACAATAATTACCTTGGCAGAAAAATCTTTGTTGCGAGTGAGAAATGGTAAACCCAGAATACCCATTGGACTAGAGATCAACACAACATCAATAAAAGAAGCATCCCACAAAAGCAAGTTTTTGATGATCTTATAACGTGGTTCAGCCAGTATCAAACTGCTTTCATCAAGGGGTTTATCGATTTTGCGTCTCTTATTTTCATTGGACTCCAAATCGAAAGAGTTCTGGCAGGAACGGGAAGTGAATTCACCATTACACATTGTTAATGAATCTGCCGGGACGGGCATAAACATTGTTAGCGAGGAAAGGTCCATGGGACAATCCAATAAAACCCGAAAGCCGTAAATTTCCAAAACGTGACATGGAGGGAAATGAAACCCCTTTCCTTCACTCAAACATGTCTGCAAAACAAAATAATTAAAAAAAGGAAATCAACAACAAGAAAATAAAATTGTGAATGCCCATAAATAACCGAAGAGAGATCCTTACAAACTCCATAAAGCTTGACAAGCAGGACAATTTTCTCCCAGAAGAAATTTGTAGACCGAGAAGGCGATATTTTCACCTACAAGAGATCGCAACCCTTTCAGATTCAATTTCCTCTTCACCTCGTAAACCCTAGATGGCAGTAGCACCTCGACCAACGCCTGCTTCGCACCGCGCCGCCGACTAACTTTCTCTCTATTTGGATCGAATACTGACTACACCCGATCGCGGCAGGCGAACTCGGGTGGCGGTGGAGACACGAAACCCCTCTGCTCTGTGTTTTCACTGTCGGAACTCGGGAATGAGGATTGGACAAAATGTAATTACGCTGCTATTAAGGGTACTTGGGACATTTCCCCCACCCCACCGAGAAGCGGACAACCATCACTTCTTTTTAAAACCTTTTTCATCCAACAAGTTATCTCCCGCCACCAAAAAAAAGGGAAATGAGTTATCTTCCGCCATATATGAGTGTAATCTCATGGCGGGAACCCTACTCGGAGCAATCCCTTCCGCTCCTTTCTGTTCCTTTGATTTTTAGCAACAAAATCTGAAGTAACAATCTGTCCATCTCCCGTCAACGTTGTTCAGGTTTTGTTCTTTCCTTGTGGGAATTTGAGTAGTCTTATGGTGTTGAATACGATTATTGTTAAATATTTCTATACAAATTGTTTCGAATTAGAAAACTCGATGAAGAAATGAAAATCTCCTCTTTTTTCTTCAGCAGTTTGTTTTCCTTGGCCTTTTCATAGTTCTTACTGATATGGCGCTATATCTGGGTTGTGTATTAAAAAGGTCTGGATTATCGAGAATGTCCATGTCCTTATCATTTTCCAGTGTATTACTTCTTTTTAGCAAATGCATTAGTGTTGTTAGCTTCTTATCTTTTAAACCAGAAATGATATATGATTGAAAGATCAAGCTTAATTATGGAAAGGAAATCCCTAATGCACAACGGTGAAGGAAAAGGGGACAAATGAACCATAAATGCTTGGACCTAAAAATTGAGATAGTCTCATCTCATTGGGTGGGAGTAACTTATCCAATAAGGTGGCCACTCGTTATTTGCACCATCCACGGGCTGTGACCATCTTATTTGAAGCTTTCCCTTCTGAACATCAATTTTCTGAACAAGGCACAAAATTAAATGATGAGAAATTGGGTATTCCTATTTCCCAAACTCATTCCCGTGTCATAATATATCTATTTTTTCTGTTTCTTGTGCCAGATTTCCTCTAGTAGCCAGCATGAGAAGAGGTAGAATTTCAGGAACTACCATAATGGACCTACCCGAGCACATCATTTTAGTGATTCTGCTACGGCTTCACATTAGAGGGATTGTAATGTGTAAGTGCACGTGCAAGACCTGGTTCCATTTGATTTCGAGCCGTCAGTTTGCGAAGCTTCACTATGCATATGTGAAAGACTGCTTTCTACTCCGGAACCGGGACATTTCTCAAGCTTCAAGAATCCTTTATTTAATTGAGCCATCTGAGATCAATACCAATTATTGCTGCTGTGATGGGATTGAATCTGTTCGTCAAGTTAACATGAAGCTTGATACTAGATTGAAGATTCCCTTGCGAAACCAGGACTATCTAGAAGCAAGGGCTTTATGTGAAAAGAATACTAAAGGAAACGTACCATCAAGCTGGAGCCTTATTCTTACAGGTTCCATATTGTAAATTCATGTAATGGCTTCCTTTGTTTGTCTGACACACATCAGCAATGGTTCTCAGTTGTTCTATGCAATCCTGTTGCAAATGAGTATATGAAACTTCCAGAAGCTGTAATTAGCCCAGTTCGTAGTATGGTGTACAGTGGATTAGGGTTCTGTCAAGAGACTAATCAGTATAAGGTACTTAGAGTCTTACCCCCAGGAAAGGCTGAAATACACACCCTTGGAACCAAATCATGGAAAAGCATTGGTCGGCTCCCGAATTTACATACCACGTAAACTGCCCTACCTATCAGAATGGGGTCCTTTACTGGATCAATGATATATCTGCACTCTCATTTGAGTTTAGTGATGAGTGCTTCAGAATGCTTCCGAAGCCTCCAGTCCGGCGTCGTAGTAATATGTGCATGGGAAAAATTAGAGATGGCGTAGGCTTCTCTGCTGCTTTTGGTGATGTAATTAACATCTGGGTACTGAATAGTTGTGGAGTCCAAAAATCTTGGTCAAAGTTGGTCTCTATAAGTATTCTCTCTTTGGGATTAAATGTTGATCTGAAGGTTTCGCCGTTTCCAACTGATAAGTTGCTCAACATGCAAGGACTTTTTGGTAGTTTTTTGCCTTGAAACCAAATTGGCATGTTATGATCCCAAAAGAGACGAATGGAAGATCCTCAAACTTCATGGGCTCAAAAAAGTACAACCCGATCTGATGCTTACTCCAAACTTTTATCTGATTATCTGCCTCAAGGATATTGTCATGGGTAAAGCTACTACTAGACCTATGTAAGATCTTAGATTTTCTGGTTATCACTTCATTTACATGATTTACTGTATAGTTTTATTTGTGTTAGATATTAGAATGCTAAGTTTGTGTTAGCCAATAGCAACCATGCGTCTCTTTTGAACCCTCAATTACCCAGTCCTAAACCAATAGCAGTTTAACAAAATATTGATAGCTTTAGTGAGGCACTTTCTTTGTCATGTCTATATATTTGGTTATCCTCAAGAAATATTACCTTCTCCCCAGAGATATATTGAGAATCGAAAAGGAAATTTTGTAATGATTAATCATTCATCCATTTGTTATCTGGAAGCTGCAGGCTGTAGTTGCTGATATTCATTGATGGATGTGAGATAGTAATGTATATTTGCTTATAATAAGATGGAACGGAAGTGCCTGATACTAGTAAAAGATGTAGTCTGGATGGAATTAATAGATCGGAATTTCAGCAGTCATCCTGAGCAACAGGTTATTGTTGGTCGACTTCACGAATTCCACTAATAAGTAGCATTGCTGCTAAGCTACACTCCTGGTAGAAGGTTGCAATAGGTTTCTTATGCTTCCAACAAGAGCTCAATATATGACAAATAGAGAAGAAAGTCTGTCCTAAGTTATATGTTTGTCCTACAAATGAAGATTTTATGTAGCCTCTTAAGAAAATCGAAGCACGTGCATTTAAGAGTAATAAGGTAAGCTCATGAATGCTAAAATTAAGAGATCCGATCTCTCTAAGAGATAACTCCATGTATTAGGATATTCAGAATTCTGAACATACATATCTATTCACGTTTTTTCTAATTTTGTTATACTAAATAAATCATATGAAACTTAAGATTTAAAAATTTGAATTGCATATAAAACTGATGCGAGTCAGTATTTTGGTTTATGTCGCCTTACGTAATAACCTTCTGCAACTTATTTCTTGTTCTGATGTCAAACTAGTCCACTGATTCTTCAATGGTTTAGATGTTCTTATGTGAGCTTCGGAAATCGTTTTATATAAGTGCAAGCTGATGTGTTTTGGACATGAATGTTCCACGAGTTATGTGAAGTTCTGTATAGACATGCATAACATAATATCTACAGTTTGTACTCGATTTAGTTCCCAGATGAGATCACGAGGGTTGTAGAAAAATTAGCTCTGATCCAAGGGACGGAACTTGTTTGCACGTGATCCCGCAAACATGCAAGCATCCATTTTTGTACCTTGAAATAACATGGATAGCAACTTCATAAATCCCTTTATCTTTTCGTAAATGCTTATCTGCATTTCCATTTGCAGTGTATCATATATTCCAGTATTCTGTCTATTTCTTTGCGGTTTTTGTCTTCATGACTAGATGAAACAAATTCTGTCATGTTATTTGCTTCTGAAGATGCTTTCCTATTATGAATTTGAGTCACTTTTTTGAGCAATGTGCAAGGCTGGTTTTATAACACTTGGAATTTTGAAACAGATCAACAGGGTTCAAAGCGCCTTTGGAGACCAGGTCTCTTTATTTGAGGGAGGAGGCATAGATGGATTCAGAAAGGTCACAGAGGGAAGATTTATCGGTTTTATTAATCCATCAAGGTCACAGAGGGAAGATTTATCGGTTTTATTTATTTGGTTTGACGAAGGAACCTGATTTCAATCCTTATTTATAGAGTGATGAAATTGTGTATTTTGCTGCTGAATCGATGTTGAAATTTTTTCAGGCAAACTGCTGTCCATGTGATGTCGATCACCAGCAAGAGTATTCATACTTGTATTATACAAGTATTCATTATCAGAAAAATCAATAGCTAGCTACTATTAGTTTTTACCACTGGTTGTGCAGAATGGACAAATAACACTTTTTTGGATTGCTGCAGCTTGATGTCTGTAAAGGAATTTAAAGATTGATTTGTGTGTCCAATATGTATAATTAGTGGTAAATTAGTATTGCCGGTTGGATTTCTAGTTATTTATATCTTATGTTTAACATATTAACTTAGAAAGTCTTTATACTTGTCCAATTCTAATTAGTTATTAATGTACACTGCTTTTTGATTTCGTGGTAAGCAGAATATTTGTCTATATTTACATTTTCTTTTTCATGTTGCATTTTGTTATTGATTTTGTTATTAACTTGCTCGAGTTGACCCTTATAAATAAATATGATATAATTGGGTTAATCTCTATTTTGTTGTATATTTGTGAGTTTTTCCTCTTTTCTTTTTTCTCGCTTATTTAAAGATAGGGTCAATTTCTAAAATGGCAAAAAACAAAAAGCAAAGTTCAAAATGGCACTTTTTGAAAAGCGGTTCAAAAATGGCAAAAAAGAAGGCAAAATGACATCAAAACCCTCAGAAATAATTGGGCTCCTAATCCTGAGCCATGCTCTGCCATGGCCGATTTTTGCAGCGGGAATAGAGGGAAAGTTGAGCAATTCATGAAGTTGGACGGAAGAAAACTTCAATTCTTGATGGGTAATAACCGGAAAGCATTTGAGAGACGATGGGAGCAAGAAATCCACCGGGCCGGAAAAAAAAAAAAAAGAAGAAAAGAGATACTTTGAAATACACTGAAGAGGATCTGAAGAAGGAGAAAAAGAACGCACATAAGCAAAAGAAGATCCCTAAGAACTGGGCAAAAAATTGAATGCAAGGTTGAACCCCCCTTCAAATGATAAATTTGAGAACGGGTTGTTCAATTGAAAGTTTTGGATTCTTGGTATCCTAAATTGGTTAGTATTCTTCCCTATTAATGATACTGTATTTAATGCTATTGCAGTAATTTTCTTCTACCCATTTTGATTAACAACAAGACGGATGTGCTTGATAAATGAGTTCTTCATTTATGATTGCCACGGACGTAGTTGAATAATTTTAATTTTGTTTGCATAGATGACATTTAAGAGTTATTAATTGCCAGGTGATAATTGGTTGCGGCAACTTAGAAACAACACTGATGATCTTAGTTAACAAGAAGAGTCCTTTGGTCGGCAAATTGGATTTCTAGACAATTCGAGCTGCTTAGGAAATTATCAGTCGTCAATCTCTACAAAACAACTCGTTGAGACTGCTGTTGAATACGAATATGCCTAAATGTTGAACACAAGACATGGCATGCTATATATTCCACGGCCTGATGTGATAACAACCTGTCGAGATTGATAGTTGTTATTCCTAGTAAATCTATACTTGTAGGGAAAAAGACCATATGGTCCCCCCCTTTTTTTTTTGGTTCACTGTTATTCAAGAGTAAAAGTAATCCTTTCAGTCATTGAATAAATTTGGTTGATATACATGGTCTGAGCAGAAGTAAAAGTATAATTAATGGTGCGTAGTTGATGGCATTTTGCAAATAAAGTTGATCGTATGTGAGAATTTTATAAATTGTTCAATAAATTTGGTTGATGTATATCCTATATGAATTCCTAATTCATAATGTATATAAATTTGGTTGATGAAGGTGACAATTCGTAAATTGTTGAATAAATTCCCTTGATGTATAAATTCAGTTGATGTGCATTGCAATTCCTAATTTGTTTGATGGGTAAGCCATGATTCAAATTTAAAAGCAATTCCTTGACTCATAGTTAATGATTTCAATATGTCATTAAAATTTGATCGTGTTTGACACGTACTAATTTGTTGAATAAATTTGGTTCACGTATATGCTTTGAGAAATCCTAATTCGTAATGTGTGCGTATTCGGTTGACGTATAAAAATTGGGTTGATGTCTGTAAAACTATTATTTTGTTGAATAAATTTGATTGATTTATAAAATTGGTTGATGTCCATGTGGCAATTCCTACTTAGGTTGATGGGTACGCCGTTATTCAAAATTAAAAGCAACTTATTCAGTCATTGAATAAATTTGGTTGATGCATATGCTAACTGTAAGCAATTGTGTGTAGCTGAACATTTGATGATTGCATGACGCCATAAAAATTGGATGGCGTGTGACAATTCCTATTTTGTTGAGACGTGAAGTTAATAAACCTCAAAGATTGCTAATTTTGAAGGGGTCTAGTAATAGACGGGTGTAGAAATCAAGATAGTTAAGAATGTATAAACAGAAATTGTCAAGTGTTGACTGAGTCACTTTGGTATTGACATGAAGCAATATATTGAAAAACTGATGAACTGGGTTTGTTTCTATTTATGCGCGTGCCATTTGGACTACTTCTATATGTTTACTATTGCATTCACTCATTGCCAGTTACAGCTTGATCTATTGCAGACTTTTCGACTCATGGCTAGAGTGATATTGTCGCACGGGGGTCAGTTTGAAAGGATAGATGACAGCTGGTTGTGGAGTGGTAGAGCAAGCACTTCAATTGTCGTACAAGGCAATGTCACTGTTGCTGAACTGCGGAACAGGATAGCAGAAAAGTTGAGCACATACATTCGGCGTAATGGCTTCTCTTTGGCATTTAAAGTGCCGCGAATTGACATTCCCCCTGCAGAGATACATGAAGCAGAAGACCTCAACTGGTTCATGTCTATACGCGAGGAGGTGGCATTATGTGTAACTGTCGTCCCGAATGATGGTGGAAGTCCCCAGACTACACAGCCACGCATTAGTCAAGAACAAGAGAACCAGCCACTAAAGAGGTATCCAGAGGAACATATATCACAGACACTAGTAATGGTGACCAAGGCATTGGGGAGGCAAACAGTGAGATAAATGATGGTCCCTCTGTGTATAGGGTTATGGAGCAGCAAGCCATGGAGGAAGAGCCGACAGAGAGCAGTATCGGCGCAAGCAATGACACTAACAATGCGGGTTTGCCAAGATGTGTACCCAATTACTCTTTCGATGGCCCAGTTGCCCCAGTTATTGAACAGGGCCATTTATTCTTCAGTAAGAAGGAGGTGTTGACACAACTGCAGGTGCTCGCACTTAACCAAATTTAGGTTCAAGATCAAGAGGTCCAACCAAAAGACAGTAACTGCTATTTGCCTAGACACTAATTGCCACTGGCATATGCGTGCCACAAGGATTCGGGACTCTACCATCTTCAAGTTGTGCTCATGTAGATATAATCTCGCTCAAATAAGAAGATGTGGAAACTGTAGATATTTGGATTCGGATACTTGGCTAAAGCAAACTAAATTTGAGCACCTACATCCCGCACCATTTGCTTGCATTGATACATGCTAGTGGGAACCGCCTGATATGGGACATTTTGTCATAAAATGGTCATTTATGTCTTGGAGTGTTTTTATTGACAGCATTGCTTTTCATAAAGATTTGATGTTCTTTGCCTCGTACATAGAAACTAAATTGTAGGGAGAATCATTTGCCAATATCTTGATCCATGCTATATTTGATCTAGGACACTAGTGAATGCTTGCTTGTCGTAATACTTACTGCAACAAGGAGCTCTTGTGAGTTGTAATTGTTTTCCACCTAAAGTTATTGTGTACATATAACATTGACGGGTGTAGATAAATGAGAGCAACTGCGATTCATGAAGAAATGATATGTTTAGATAAATTAAAGCAACTGCAATTCATCTAATAAATGATATGTTTTGGGTGTTGATAAATATTCCAACCATTTACGATATTAGGGCTTACATATTAGATAAATGATATGTTTAGATAAGCTTTATTAATAGTCGTACATAGCAGGAATGTTGATTGTGGGGATTGGGTGATAGTGATTGTGTTATGAGATTTATCTAATGTCGTTTTAATGTTTTTGTTCAGGTTCGTAGTTTCGAAGGCTTACACACATGCTCCGTGGACGTTAGTAACAATTTGCAAAAGCATGCCACAGCCTCGTTAATAGCTCTTCACATCAAATCTCGGGGTACAGGAAAAGAGTAGAACATATCTCCCTTCACGGGTGATAAGAGAAGTTCGGCGCGAGTTGGGCGTAACGATCAATTACACTAATGCATGGCGTGGTACAACTACTACATGGGTTTTGGCCAAGGGAGATCCCACAGATAGTTTCAGGAACTTGTATTCCTATTGCCACATTTTGAAACAGCACAATCCAGGTACCGTGACGCATATCAAGACCGATAATGAGGACAAATTCCTATATTTTTTCCTAGCCTTTGGAGCGTCAATCAGAGGGTTTCTAGCCTATATAAGGCCCGTAATACGTGTCGACACATGCCATCTCAAAGGGACCTACAAGGGTACTTTAATAGTTGCAACTGGACAAGATGGGAACAAACAGATTTATTCCATTGCTTGGGGTGTTGTGGACGGGGTGACTAATGCCTCGTGGCTTTGGTTTATGTCCAAGTTGAGATCGGAAGAGCGTCGGGGAGCAAGAGAGATTGGTCTTCGTTTTAGATAGAGAATCATGTATTGAATATGCTATCAACGAGGTGTTTCCATCCTCCCATCATAGGTGTTGTATTTGGCACATAGAGAAGAATCTTGTACAGAATTTCAGGAAGTCCAATGCCATATTGTTGTTTAAACATGCAGCAAGGGCATATTGTATTGGGAAGTTTGAGCGGGTAATGTCACAGATCCGTAGTTTAAGCAGTAGAATAGCAACATACCTGGAGACCGCAGGCATTGAGAACTGGTCACGGGTACACTTCTCTGGAGACAGATACAATATTATGACAACCAACAATGCTGAATCATTGAACGCGGTATTGAACCATGTACGCCGTCTGCCGAATACATGCTTGGTTGAGCATATTCGTCGAATGATGCAGGATTGGTTCCATGCACGGCGTACTAAGGTCATTGAGTGTTCATCTATTCTAACCCCGAAGGTGGAGGCCCATCTACTTGCAACTTTAATGGCGGGCACCGGTGTTTGTGTCAATGATGTTAACAAAGATTTCGTTGAAGTTGGACTCATAGGCAGTCAGTTCACAGTGAATATACGTGAGAAGACATGTGCTTGTCGAGAGTTCCAACTAAATCATATGTCATATGCATATGCAACAAGAGCGGGATGTTCCAGAGGCATCTCCTTGTACACGTTGTGCCCCCAGTTTTATACTACTTACAATTAGCGGGGGACATACTCAGTACCAAGATTATAAACGCCTAACACAATCTCTGGAGCACATAGGTGCATAACATTCTACCAAAACGTGCGATCTCCAAAATCCAACCTAAATCCAAAAACCACCAAATAATCTACACTCATTAATACACAATCACACTCCAACTTAACATGTACTCAAACAAACATATACTGTACCCCAATTGTTGGACGGTTCTTGCAGCGGCAGTTGGTGTCGGTGTCGATTCGTCTACTCCGGCAAGGGTTAACCACATTCGTCTTTAGTGGGCCTCACCACAACTCCAACGACTTTGCTCGATTCTTGAGGGTAAGCTTCGGCCTTGGGTGAAGATGGCTCTGCCTCCTTCAAAACTGCTACCGGAGACCCTTACCAACCGTCGATTTAGGAGTGCACTTTTCAGCACCGATGAACACTGCAACACGGAGAGAAAGAATTAGGGATTTCTTTCACATGGGCATCCTTTCTCTATAAGCAAACTCAGCCCAATATAGTTACGCACCTTGTCAGTCGATTCTTTCTTGTTCAGTGACTCTGCCAGTGAGGGGTTGAAGTTGGAGAAGAAACTGATGGAGATCGACGAAAATTTGGGTCTTTTTGGTTTTGCCTCTTCGATTTTAGACGTTTGAAGTCTCGATGCGCGGGACGAGGGTACAATGAAGAGACAAGTTCTGAGGATCGATTAGCTATCTTTTAATTTTATAATAACTAAGACAAATAAGTACATCAGGGGCAAATTTGTCCCAAAAAAAGAAAAAATGCGATTTTTGCTCATGTTTTTTAAAGAGTCTATTTTTGCACTTAACATTTTGAAAGGGGATATTTTTTGCAATTTCCTCTTAAATATATTAAGGGAATATGAAAAAAAATGTCGAGGGAATTAAGTCTTCTTAATAGACTTATATTAAATAGACATATCATACAACACTAGTCTAACACCCGTGCGTTACACGGGTAGCAAACTAGTAAAAAAAAATAGGGAATGTTATATAGATGTGAAATTTTTTCACATATGGTTAAGTGATTGAAACATGTTAATAGGTCAAATACAATATGGTATTTAATTATATAGACTTAAAACTAAGAAATTTAAGATGATGTAAAATGTGAATTACTATATTTTAAAGACAAAATATATTGTAAATATATTTTGTCTTTAAATATAAGGACTAAAACAAAGTTCAAACTCATGATACGCACATAAGTAAAGAATCAAGTAATTATACATTAAAACTATCATAATATTATAATAAACACTACACTAGTACATGTATACGATCTTACTACAAAACACAAAGTGATAGAACATTACATCGATCTAATTTAAAGTTGTTCTATCTTCAGAGTCGAGGAAAATTATACTATATTATTACACTATATAAAATATAAGTTTACACACAAAAAAAAAAGGGACAGTGGAAGGGAGGAGCAAGTGCGGTTCGAACTTAGGATCTCTCTGCTGAAATGTAAGTATTCATTCACTGTGCTACAGTTCGACCCACCTAAAATATAGTCTTTATCACACAATTTGTTAAAGAGAAGTGAATCAAATAAAACTCGTAACACAGAACGAATAGTTATAATACTAATGATGAATGAAGGACTTTGTAACCAATTTATAAACAACAATACAATTAGATTGCTCAAAAAGAGTAATCACAATTATTAAAAATAAAGAAAGAGTACTTGACCTGAGCCCGCCCCATTGCCAATCCCAAAAGAGAATAGGTTTCAATGTCAAAGAACAAAAGCAAAATAACAAAGAAGAATAAAAAAGAAATTGTATTGAGTATTGACACATAAAAAATTCTTCACAATTAAATTGGTATGTAACATTCTTAGTTGTATGTATTTAACTCCTAACGTATTAATATATAACATGTTGATCTCATTCGTAAGATATAAATGGTGTTTCCAAAAAAAAAAATAAAAAATCACAGATGTTACAAATAATTGACATACAGAAAGAAATTTGAATGTTGCCTAAAGTTACGATAGAAAAATATAATCACGTGCAATTATTCATTAAGGGAATTACAATTGAAAATAAGAGCCTATAAATAATTGTTACGACAATAAAAGTATTTTGGTATAGATATATAGTTTATTAACATCTATTGAAAATAATAGATGAAGCAAAATATAGTTACCGTATAGCTAATGTACTCGATGTAGGTTGCAAAAATAAAATTACATTCTTAAAAATAGGATTAAATGTTGCGATAGGATTTTGTTTTTGACTGGAAATAGAATGGATCAATAATTCAGAATGATTGATATCTTTCTGTTCAGTCGAGTCTCTAGTGTGGTCTACAATTTTTCAGCACACGTTTTATTCTTTTGGATTGGAGTTTTTATATTTTTTATTTTTATTATCTATTTAATCTTAGCTAATTCAAATATATAATTTAGTTGGACATTGAAAAAATTACTCGTTCATAAAAAAAGTGATTTATTGAGAAAGAGTATCACAATCTAATTAAATAAGTAGATGTCTAGAAAGAAATACATCGTAAAAGAGAAAAAAATAAACATTTGAAATATAATAAAAAGAATAACCATTCGTTTTGATACAACAAAGAGCAATAAATGGAGTAATAGAGTTAGGAGATGGAGCAAGAAAAGGAGAAGGGATTAATAAATATGGAAATAATAATAATAGATTGATGTGAAGGGATAAGTTGGACGAAAATTAAAGTACTAAAAGAAGGGAAGAATAAAAAATATGGAAATAATAACAGACATGGAAATGGAGTAAGGCGGGGGATGTGGATGCATGGCAAAAGTGCAGTATCTACAGACACCGTGAAAGAAGAGCAGGAAAAATACAGTGTTTATAGATAACACAACTCTTAATTTAGTGTATAATAATGGATATGAATCAATAGAATAGAATGTCAAAAAGAAAATAAATAAAGGACGAATAGGAGATATATTCACAACTTCAAGCTAAGATTAAAAATATTTGTTATGAATATATTTACTTCTCATATTTTGTATTAGAACATAATTATTTTTTAAAGTCGGTCAAAAAAATTAATTAATTATTTTTTAAAGAAGGCGGTATTCTTTTGGGAAGATTGTAATAAAACTCTCAAACTTTTGCATTTTTCATTCAAATGCCCTTGTATGATTAGATATTTATCAAATTCTTTCTCTCCCTCCTTTCTTCTTCCATTTTTTTTCTTCTTTTTTTTTTTTTTGGCTTTCAAAGATATGATCAATTTTCTTTAGAATTTGAATCATTGAGTACATCAAAATATAAAACCAATCCGAGCTAACATAGAATCATGGAGTTTTCCTCCCAACTTCGAATGGCGCATATCATCTCCTATCTATGTAAACGGGTTCCTATATTAGTTCAGTCATAGGGTGAAGCAATTTCTCGTCTCATTTGACTTTAGTGCTGAGTGCTTTATATCACTTCCAAAACCACCAGTTAGCTGTGATGCTGCCATATGCATGGGAATTATTGGAGATTGTCTATGTCTGTCTGCTACTTCTCATACTGGTCTAATTCACATGTGGCATATGGAGAATCATGGTGTTCAAATTTCTTGGTCGAAGAGGATCTCTATTGATACTTTAAACTTAAAGGAGGAAGAATTCCCTTCTTCATAAGACGCGTTCAGAATGCGTGATATTTTTGTTATTTTATCAACATGTAAATAAGAGTGCTGTTTTATAACCATACAAGAGAAGAACCGGTAAGCTTTAAATTTAATGGCGTGAAACTCATAAGAATATATGGGCACACTCCAATCTTTATCTCCTTCAAGTATGAGGTGAATGGAGATGATATAAGATCAATGTAAGATATCACTTCTTCTTAAAGTCAGTAAATTAATGTACTTATTTCATTTTCCCCAGATATTATTGTGCTTGTTCATGTTTACAGGCATCATTAATCCATTCCTGATCTCTTAGATGGTCACGCCTGTATAGCTTCACATTCATTGGAAATATTCATCTATACCTGAAATTTCACTAATGATTATGTGCAATATGCATACGTCTGATTGAAAATTTCCATTTTTAGTTCTATCTTGGTGATAGCCTCTTGCAACTCATGCTCTATCAATCTGTTGATTTTTCCATGATGTAGACGTCAAGCTTATTACATTCTTACTATTGAAAATAAGTTTTCTTAGACTTCTATAAAGAAACTAGTGCATTTTGTGCTTGTTATGAAAATTGAAAGGGTTTCATATTCAATTATATTAAGACGGTTACAAGACGGCTATTTATAATAAGATATGACACACCCTAAACTCTAACCCTAATAAGCTAAGATACCAAAAATAATCATAACAAAAATATCTAATCAAATAACACTACTAATACCCAATGTCAAACTCATGATGGTCATCATCAATAGTTTGCCAAGAAGCAAAAGAACACACTAGTTTTTGACATTCATCTCCAAGTAGGGTTGAGGCGCGCGGGTCATGCAGTCTACGAGCTCAAATTGACAACTTTTCATCACAATAGGAGCAAACCACTATACAAGTGCATAGTCTTGATAATTGTGAAAAGAGATCCAAATCTAACAACCAATTCCATATATACTGGACACCAATATTCAGAAACAAGAAGAGAGAACCAAATTCCAATTCAGATATCAACTGAACCAAATTAGAGAGATAATTCCAAATATATAGATACTAATTCATATTGAGTTCCGTCTCAAATTAACCATAAATAAAATCACTCTTAATCATATACACTGTACAAATTGGATACTCATTACTGTTGAAAAAAAGTAAACAAAAACCTTATTATCCACCATCCCAAGAAACACCCTATTAAACTTGAACAATGGCATCAGAACATGAGTAGAGAAGGCAATTGTGCTGGGAAAGAATTGAAAAGACAACGGAAAAATGAAGACAACAATGAAAATAAAATAAACAAAGGACTTTGCCGGCGCCGCTCGTTGGAGAACGGAAGTAATGATAGAACTAACCCAAAATCGAATGTGCTGATACCATGTGAAAACTAAAAGGGTTTCATATTCAATTATATTAAGATAGTTACAAGACGACTATTTATAATAAGATACGACAAACTCTAAACCGTAACCCTAATAAGCTAAAATACCAAAAATACCCAAAACAAAGATATCTAACCAAATGACACTTATAACACTTGCCACATGCCAATTTCTTGCCAAACAAGCTCTTTCTTCCATCAATAGCCAGCCGTTGCAACTATTTTTACTATGTTATTTGCTATGCAACTATTTTTACTATGTTATTTGCTATTTACAATGCTTCCATGACATGAGTTTGGAAAACTTCAGAATGATGTGTGAAAATCATGCACCTTAGTCATTTAACTGTCCAACTCCTGATACAGCTCAACTGAATTCAATTTACCTGGTAAGACCGTTGGGTCCTCCAGCAAAGAAATTGGAATAGAAGGTACTATCGCATTATGGTTAATAATCGCAACTCTGGTGTTTGCCTGCGGCTATGTACTGAAGTTGATAAGTTGGGCCAAAGCAGTTAATTGTTTCTGTTTCTTGATATTGTTCTCTGAAGTTAATAATGGCATACTCTGATATTTGCCTGGATATATACTGGAATTGGTAAGTTGAGGTTGAGGATTGTGTGTTTCTATTTTTTGGTATTATTCTCTGAATGTCTTATCGTTGTTCTTTTGTTACCGGTGTTCTTTTCTGCTATCTTAATATTCATTTTTTCACCTATTCAATTTTGGAAGTGTGTCGTTTCAAAGTTGGAACGGGCTGCCGACTCTCTCACGAGAAAGTCTTGTTTCTAAGTGAAACTGTTATGTCTTTATGAGTAGGATGAATGGTGTGATGAAATCTTGTATGTCTTAATTATCACTGGACTTAAGACTTGTCTCCAAATAATTCCTTTTATCATGCATATACGTGTTTTGGCAATTTCAGTTTTTCACAGATATATTGATCCGAATAATATTTGATCATCATTTGGTGTCACGTGTATTTTCAACAGAGAGACGTTATTTCAGAAGCACAGAGCGAAAGCACATTGGTTGCAAGAGGGCGATGCAAATACTTAGTATTTTCATGCAGCAGGGGGCAGTTGACGGAAGAAAAATTGAATCCAAAAACTCCCAAATGATGATGGGATGTGGATTGATGATTAGGAAGGATTATGTGTTACAATGAAAGAATATTTGGAAAGGTTATTTGCTGAGTAAGAAGCCAGGCCATATGAGATCTTGGGGATAGTTTCAAGGTAGATTTCAGAAGAAGAGAATTAAAAGCTTCTGAAGTCTTTTTCTGAAGAAGAGTTCAAAAAAGCAATTGATCACATGAATCCATATAAGTCTCTGCGTCTGGACGGTCTAAATGTAGCATTTTTCCAAAAAGCTTGGCCTTTGATTGGTAAAGACATAGCTAGCTCGTGTATAAAGTGGCTTAAGGATAAGGCTTTTCCGCCAACCTTAAATAACACTCTAATAACTTTGATCCCTAAATGTTTCGAACCAACTTCGATGAAGGATCTACGGTCCATCGCTCTTTGCAGTGTGCCATATAAAATTATAGCTAAAGCTCTTGCCAATCGATTGAGGAATTTACTTCCGGGAGTGATTCCTAAATTTCAGTTGGCTTTTGTACCGTGTAGATCTATTAAAGATAATGTGGTCATTTGCTGTCGAGTTAATTCATCATATAAAAGGAAGAGTCGTGGAAAGAAGGGATAAGTGGCCCTGAAGGTGGACAATAGTAAGGCATATGATAGAGTGTGCTGGGAGTTCTTATGCTAAAAATGGGCTTTGACTCTGAGTGGGTAAAGATTATTATGTTGTGTGTTACGACGATGAATTATACAATCCTTGTAAACGGTCGAGAAGTTGGCCCTATTCAACCTGGGAGGGGTCTAAGGCAAGGTGATCCGCTCTCACCATACTTGTTTATCATTTGTGCTAAAAGTTTTACGTCGCTTATCCAATAGGCTGAACTTCATGGAATCATTCATGGATGTAAGGTGGCTAGAAGAGCTCTGAGCATTTCACACTTGTTTTTTGCAGATGACAGTTTCTTTTTCTTTAGAGGTAATGTGCATGAAAGTGAGACGATGAAAGCAATTCTTAACAGATATGAAAAAGCTTTGAGTCAATCTATCAATTTTGAGAAGTCGGGTATCTTCTATAGTACAAATGTGGATCAATATACGAGGCACAATGTTTCTAATGTACTTGGAGTGAGAAATTCACTGGACACAGGGAGATATTTAGGGATGCCTTCTCTCATTGGGAACAAGAAAAAAGTTGTATTTAAATTCCTTAAAGATTGTCTTTGGAAGCGGATGCAAGGATGGCAAGCAAAGCTATTATCTAAGGCCGGTAGAACAATTCTTAACAAGACGGTGATGCAAGCAATTCCTTCTTCCTATATGTCTATTTTTCTACTTCTGGAAACTCTTTGTGAAGAACTTGAACGAATGATGAATCCGTTCTGGTGTGGTTCAAAACCTAACAGAAGTAAGGGTATTAATTGGCTTCGCTGGCCTCGTCTTTGCACTAGAAAAGAGGATGAAGGACTGGGCTTTTGGAATTTACGAGCTTTTAATTTGGCAATGCTTGGCAAATAAAGTTGGGAATTACTCACCGACCCCAATGCTTTAGTACCTTTGGTACTCAAAGCTAGATATTTCCCACGAGAGGATTTTTATCTTCAATTAGGATATAATCCTAGTTATATTTGGAGGAGCATTTAGAGTTGGCGAGTATTGCTAGCTAAAGGCTGTAGATGGAGAGTGGGAGATGGAAGAAGCGTCGGAGTTTGGCAAGACCCTTAGTTACGTGATGAAGCCAATTTCAAAATTGAAACGCCAAATCTTGAAGAGTTGAGTAGCATTCGGGTGAACGAGTTGTTTATTCCTAAATTGAAGAAGTGGGATATGGAACTACTGAAAGATATTTTCCATCATAGAGATGTATGAGAAATTTGTAAGATTCCTTTATCATCAGTAGTTGTAAATGATAGATTGTTGTGGCATTTTAGCAAGAATGACAATTATATTGTCAAATCGAGTAGATCGGATAGCAATGGATTCAGAAGAAGATCATGATCAGCTAGAGGCTAGTAATTTGAGAGGTTTGTGATGATCTCAGCTTCCACCTAAAATACAATTGTTCCTTTGGAAAGCTTATTGGAATTGCCTGCCAACAAGGGATAGCCTGATCCAGAGAGGATTTCAAATTCCAAACTTGTGTGAAGAATCTGGCTTTTACTCATTGGTGAAGTGTGTTTTTGCTCAAGTTCGTTGTAGGTATTTTGGAATGAGCTTGAGTGCAGATGATTGGGGAAACTTCAAAGGTTGGTTCTTTAATTTGCTGATCATAAAGGAAACAAACATTGTGGAGAATATTGGAGTCAGTTTGTAGTCAATTTGGAGGCAACGTAACGCAAAATTGTGGACGAGTCAGATCTTTAATCCAAAGCAAACGGTAACTTATGGCCTTAACTATTTGAAAGAGTGGAAGGATGCGTAGATGAGAAAGAACGCACAACTTCAGCATAGACCGATGACGTTACGCTAGCAGAAACCATGTAGTAGAAAGGTAAAATGTAATGTTGATGTTGGCAGATCAGCAAATAGGGATTAGAATGGTGCTGAGAGATGAAAACAGAGGCGTTCTTGGCTGTCGTATGAAAGTTTTTGAAGTTTTACACACTGTTAAAGAAGCAAAAGCCATGGGAGCTTGAGAAGCTATTTTGTGGTTACTTTCTTTAGGATTGCAAGTTGTAACAATTGAGCTAGATGCGAAGGTTGTAGTCGATGCCATTCACAAGTATGAAGACAACGTTACGGAGTTCAGACTCATTATTGAAGACATTAGACGTTCCCTTTGTGGACTAGCAAATTACAATATTACATTTGCTCCTAAACAAGCAAATATGGCTGTGCATAAATTAGCAAAGAAGGCTAGAACCTTCCCCAATCTTGGTACTATGAATTTGGCACACAAGTGGCTTCATAGACAACTAGCTCTTGATGTATTGGATGATCCAGTTATTAATGAAAGTTAATTTTTCTTCCTAAAGAAAAATGTATTTTCAACAGAGAATTTTGTAGACGAATGGGATGGTAAAAGCCTTTTGAACATTACAAATCAAACATGATTAAGTACCTCTAACATGATAGATGTACTTCAAAAAAACCAAATTAAATATCTAATCATCTTACATGGGACAATGTATTTTCAGCAATATGCTTGGATATTTAGTCAAAATAATATTCATAAACATCTGACTAATTAAATACAGTTGATATAATTTGATATTGAGAATTTGATGCATGATTACATAAATTTGATAATAAAGCGGGAGAAAAAATGAAGACAAATATGTTAAAATTGAAGGGGTTAGATATCTAGTGTGACATTACTTTATTCTCATTTTCCCCCTTTCTAATATGCCATTGGAATTATGGAAGGGATAAAAAGGCATAAATTTATGAAAGATGGAGGACAATTGTGTTGAAAGTGAAAGATTGGAGACAAAATAGGGAAAAACAAAGTATAGGGAGAAATTGTATCAAAATTGAAAGTTTGGGACTTAAAAGATGTCCTGCTGGGTCCATTCGCACGCCATGTACAAGGGTTTGTTTGATTTAGTGTAATTTAGTGTAAATTTCTTTCCTCTGCGTTTCAATAAGACTTATTATATCTATACTGTTTAATTTAATGAATACTTACTGAATTTTGAAAATATTACCAGTTGCTTATCGAACTTTGACATGTAACTACTAACTCATTAAACTTTAAACAATGTTCACCATCCATCACTGACTTAACCACCGTTTGTAGAAAGTTAACGGTGTTAGTGACGTGGCTAACGACTATATTTTAAAAGTATGCAAACTATACTTTATAAATGTAACTATTAACTTATCAATTTTTCTACAAAACTGTAGTTGGTTCTGTTAATGTGCCATCGTGCAAAATTAGAATTTTCTTATTCATTCACTAAATTCAAAGTACACACATTAACAGAACTAATTTTGGTTTTGTAGAAAAATTGATTAACTCATTGAACTTTATAAATGTAACTATTAACTTACCGAACTTTCATTTGTAACTAAAAGCTTACTGAATTTTAGAAAATATTTACCATCCACCACCTAGATGAATGCAGAGTCATTCCCTTATTTTCTTTCATTCTTATAGGCTTTATATTACATTTTTCCTTTTGTTATTCTTACAAAAATACATGAAAACGTGAATTGAGTACAACATATATAACTTCACGGCGACACTGAGCAACTCAAATTTGATAAAAAAATCACTTAATTAAAGGAAAATTTCTATAGTTTATTCATTGCCAGAATCCATGTTGTATATTTGAAAGAGGTTGACCCTTTGCTTCTTTCATGCACACGCCGAACCCTTTTTCTCCTCAATCCACTTCGAACTCTGGAAATTTTCCTTTAATTAAATGATTTTTTGATCAAACTTGTGTTGCTCTATGACGCTGTAAAGTTATATGTGTTATACCAAATTGACATTTTCATATGTTTTTGTAATAATAACAAAAAGGAAAAATATAATATAAAGCCTACAAGAATAAAAGTAAATAAGGGAATGATTTTGTATTCATATAGGTGGCAGATGGAAAACATGTTTTAAAATTTAATGAGCTTTTGGTTACAAATAAAAGTTCGGTGAATTAATAGTTATATTTATAAAGTATAATGAGTATCCAGTTACTTTTAAAATATAGTCGTCAGTTACGTCACTAACACCGTTAACTTTCTACAAACGGTGGTTAAGTCAGTGATGAATGGTGAATATTGTTTAAAGTTCAGTGAAATAGTAGTTACATGTTAAAGTTCGGTGAGTAAGTAATTACACTTCCAAAATTCAGTGAGTATTCATTAAATTAACCCTACATTTATATATATTTATATACTATAAAAACGTAGATTTTAATTTTACTTTCAAGAAAACATAAATAAACAATCTAAGAACTTGCGATTGTCGCCGCTGTTGCTCGACCTAGCACTGTATTTTAACTCTAGCCATCAGGAACTTCTCCGAATTCTCGAAAACAATCTCATGTAACCCTTTTCCAACTCTCATTAACGTTATTCAGGTTTTGGTGTTTCCTCGTGGGAATTCGCGTACTTAGTTGGAATTAAGGTTGGTTTTTTATGGTATTGACTAATGATTGCTAAATGTTGCTATACAGTTGTTTCGAATCAGAAATTTTGACAAAGAAATGAAATTCTCCCCTTTCCTTGAGAATTTTATTTTTCTTGGCCTTTTCATGGTACTGGTTCTAATTGACAAAATGCTTATGTGGGTTGTCGATGAAAAGGTGGTACAACGAGAAAGTCCCTGTTCTTATACTTTTGTAATATCATGTCACATTGTTTTATTACTCTTATGCTGCAGTCGTCGAGAGGGGGTGCTTAATTTGCAAATTCATTAGTGTTTTATTTTTTACTTCAGCTTCTTATTTTTTTGGAATGATCTGTGACTAAAGGAATAAACTTAATTTCATATATAAAAGAAATCTCTGAAAAGAAGTCTCGGATAGACTATGGTGAAGGAAAGGGGTAAATTAACCATAAACACAACGTTTGGTATCTCTTGCAAACCAGAAATTATGGTCTTAGGGTGTTGGCCATTGGTAGCCAAAGATGAGAAGGCACCGCGGGAGGTGCTCAATCTGCACGCAGTGAGGGGAGGCCATCTGGGGATCCTGTTCTCTTTGGCCACCTCGAGGCCTGACCTCATTGATGGTCAATTGGAGTGGACTATCCAATGACATTGTCTCTTTTATTTGGATGGTACATGGAGTGGCCTATTCAATAAGATTGTCTCTTTTGTCTGGATGGTACATGTTGCGGCCATCCTATTGAATGTTTTATCCTTCTGAAGATCTTTACCATGAAAAAGTCACTCAAAAAAGAAAAGGAAATGGTGTCCTATTTTTTAAACACACCACCTTGGACTTCAAAAATCTATGTGGCTTACTTTATGTAAATTTTTATGCTATTTTTAGTTCCTTTCTTTTAGGACAGATTTCTCATAATAGTCGGCATGAGAAGAGGTGGAAATTCAGCAGCTTCCTAAATGGATCTTCCAGAGAACATAATCATAGACATTCTGCTTCATCTACCCATTAGAGGGATTGTAATGTGTAAGTGCACCTGCAAAACCTGGTTCTGTCTGATCTCGAGCCGTCACTTTGCCAAGCTTCACTTTGGACGTGCAAGAGAGTGCATTCTACTCCGGAACTGGGACTTAGCTCATGTTTCAAGAATTCTTTACTTAATTGAACCATCTGAGATCAATACCAAGTATTGTCACTGTGACGGGATTAGATCTGGTTATCAAGTTAACATGAAGCTTGATACTAGATTAAAAATTCCTTTGTGCAATGATGAAATGATGCTCATTAGCAGTGGAAATCATAATGCAGAAGCGATGGCTTTGTGCAAGGGGAAGACTAAGAGGAAGCCTACCATCAAGCTGGACCACCCTTACATGCACCGATGCGACATTGTAAATTCATGTAATGGCTTCCTTTGTTTGAATGACAGAAATCGTGAATGGCTCCCAATTCTTGTGTGCAATCCTATCATGAATGAGTACTTAAGTCTTCCAGAAGGTAACATTAGCAAACTCTATATGCATGTGTATAGTGGATTTGGATTTTGTAAAGAGACTAATCAATATAAGGTGCTTCGAGTGTTCTACAAAGGAAATGCTGAAATACACACACTTGGAAACAAATCATGGAAAAGCATTGGCTTTGCTCCCACAATTATTGACTACATAAATCGTCCTACCTATTGGAATGGGGTGCTTTATTGGGTTGGTAAATTAAATGCACAGCTTGTACTCTCATTTGAGTTTAGCGGTGAATGCTTTAGAACACTTCCAGAGCCTCCAGTGGAGCGTCGTATTAGAACATCCATTGGAATAGTTGGAGATTGTGTATGTTTGTCTGCTCATTCTGGTGATGTGATTGTCATCTGGGTACTGAATAAGTGCGGTTTTCAAACATCTTGGTCAAAGTTGGTCTCTATGAGTACCCTCACTGTGGCATTAAATGGTGATCTGGAAAATTTTCTCAACTTCCGGCTGATAAATTGCTTTAAATGCAACGAATATTTTATAGTTTATTCCCTTGGAAGAAAACTTGTATACTATGATCCTAAAAGAGAAGAATGGAAGAAAATCAAACTTCATGGGCTCAAAATCTTACTAGAACTGTTTATGCATACTCCAAGTTTTATCTCTCTCAAGGATGTTGTGGCTGGTGCTATTACTAAATCCAATTAAGATTTTTAAATAATCTTTTCATCACTTTGTTTATTTCAATAATTTTATTTGTATAATTATATCAGAAACTAGATTGCTAGCTGGTGCTGGCTTACTATCATCAACCGTACCTTCCTTTTGAACCTAGTCGATCCACTGAACTAGACATGGGATAACAAAATGCTGATAAATTTAGTGCACCTCTTTGTTTGTGCTGTGAATATATTTTCTGATTCTCAACAAATATTTGACCCTCTCTTTGGCTATGCTATTACTGTTAAGTGTTCAAAGAAAATATATGGTGAACCAAATAGCATCTGGAAGCCTCATATTCTAGTTGTTCGTAATAACTTGGCTCAAAAATTGACCTGTTAAAAAACGGCTAATCATTATTCTTAAGGCTAAATTCGGCCAGTTGGATATTTCATCACGAGCAACAGTTTATTAGTCCCCAAATTCATGGGTTTTGACTACCAGTAGACTGCTGCTAAGGTGCTGTGTCGACACAAGGTTGAGATGAGCTTCTTAAGCTTCCAACTGAGCTCAAAGACATAAAGTAGATAGGGGAAGTTAAGAGAAGAAAGTATTTAAGATAGATATTTGTCCTACAAATGTGGACTTTGTCTAGTCTCTTAAGAAAGTCATAGCACATATGTTTAAGAGTAACATTTGTGAAATTCAGGAATAATAAAGATATTCCTGAATATTTTAAGAGCAAAGTCCATTAACATTTTTCGAACATCAACATGCTAAATTATCACATGAACCTTGAAAAGAGATAAAAATTTGAATTGTAGATCAAACTGGTGTCAGTTGGTATTTTTGTTTATTTCATTGTTAACCTTCAGCAACTCATTTCTTGTTTCGGTATCCTGAGCAGTCCATTGATTTTTCCCTGATATAGATGTTTTTATGTGAGCCTTTGAAGTAATTTCTACATTAGTACAAGCTGATTGTTCAGGGCATGTTCCAGGAGTTACGTAAAATTCTATGTGGAAATGATATTTTGAATACCTATATTTTCTGCTTAATTTAGTTACCTGGTTTGATCATGCTGTTTGTTGGGAACATAGCTGATGCAAGGGCTGAACTTCTATGTGCATGATTATGCATGCACCAGTTTTTGTTCTTGAAATAATTTGGATAGTGATTTTGTAAAATCCTACATCTTTTGGTAAACGCTCATCTCTATTTTGCTATGTGTTTTCTCAGCTATTGCAGATTCAATCTCTTTCAACAGCATTTTAGTCACTATGACTAAATAAATTCTCTTATGTTATTTGCTGTTCCCAGTGCTCCCCTAATATGAATTGGAGAAATTTGTGTGATAGTGATGCCTTATATATGCATGATTCTTCAAATGTTGAAACAGGTTGACTGGGTTCAAATTGCACGGGGAGACCAGGTCTCTTTATTTGAGGGAGGACGCATTACTGGATGCTGGTAATGTCATCCAGTGAAGAATAAGCAAAGAGGTCTGAACAATATTTTGATGATTATATATATATATATATAATGGGGATTGTCTCTTAGTGTTCCAACTGAAGGATATATGCTTTTATTTTCTAGTGGATATTGTAGGTATTGGATTCTTGTTTTAGTTGAGTATTTCTTGTAGAATCAATATTGAAATTGCTACAGGCAAGTATGCATGTGATGGCGTACCACCAGTAGCCACGCGACCGCATTACTACAACCCCACCATTTGGCCATTGAACCATACCACCACACCACTTCAGTCACTGCCATTGACCTTAACCGCCGCCACGACTTGCATATTTCAGATCTGCAACATCACTCTTCCACCACTACTTTGGAAAGATTTCCAATATGGAAAGGTTTACAAGCTGTTGTGGCCGCTATGACAGGGCACTGGTGATGCTAGGCAGCGGCTTAATTTCTTGTTAATTTGAGTTTTTCCATTGTTTCTTCAGATTCTTCCTTTGTTGATTTGGGTTTTCCATATGTTGATGTTGGGAGAAGGTGGCTGTAGACACAGTGATATCAGCTAATGGTCAACGGAGATGGTGGTGCTGATAAGTAATGGGAAATTGGGTTTAGTATCACAATCTGTTACTTTGGGGAAAAAATATTATGATATATTGAGATATCATAATATGCTTTATATATATGTGTGTGTATATATATATATATATATCTAAAATTCAAAAGTATTGTCGCAGAAAAGAAAAAATATAGAAAATAAAAAATGTGATGCTTATAGATATAAATATAAATAAGAAAAAACAAGAAAGAAGTAAGAACAAATGATTGACAATATTTAACAAAAGTGATGATTTTTACCATTTTATCGAATATCGATGTATATTGCACCGCAAAGAGAAAATAGCATATAAAAATTTAGATTTAACGAAAACTTTCCAACTTCTACAAAATGTAGTAATTGTATTTATATATATATATATATATATATAGATATTGATGTTTGGACTCATCAACTTTTTAAAAACTCTCACAAAAAATCTCTAATGACATGATCTATTCATTTGATTTTTTCTTACCTAAAGTTTTCCTCTATTTTATCTTAAAATTATAAAATCTGTATCAAATACAGGGAAACAGTGGGCTTCTCCCCGCTTCTTGCCATCGAAAATTTTATTAAACATAAGGTGTAATGAAAAGAAATTGTGGTTGTATTAACACCACAGTTCTTTATAGAATAATGTTATGTAGCACCAGTGGTGTTTGGCACCAGTTTATGTGGCATTCAATGTGTCATGAAATGATAAGTGAAATTAAATGAATAAATAAATGATTCACTTAATTCAATTTATCATTTAGTGTCACCTAGATATAGTTTCAAACACCAGTGGTGCTAAATAACATTACTCTTCTTTATAATCACACTATATTTTTAATTACATCACACATTTAAGGAACCAAATGGATGAATTTTAGTAATAGAGATGTTTTGTGAGAGTTTGCTGAAAGATTGAGAACCCGAAACGTTAAAAAAGAATGTGGATGAGATTGCTATATTTTGGGAAGGTTGAGGACGCTGAAATTTACCCTTTTCAATTCGCCGCTGTTCATGTTTTGGTGTTTCGTCGTGGAAATTGGCTTAATTAGTTGGAATCAAGGTTAGTTTTTTATGATATTGAATACGATGATTGTGAAATGTTGCTATACCGTTTTTCAGAAATTTTGTCCTTTTTTCTTGGCCTTTTCATGGCACTGGTTCGAACTAATTGATAAAATCCTTATGCGGGTTGTGGATGTGAAGCTTCTGTCTGGTACAACTAGAAAAGTCCATTTTCTTATACTTTACTTGTATATACCATTTTACATTGTTTTATTTCTCTTATGCTGCAACCTAACGACAAGCTGCCTGAGACTATGGTGAAGAAAAAGGGTCAATTGAAACATATATGCGACCTCAGTATCTCTTGCCAACAAAAGACTCTAGGCTTAGTGTGTTGGCCTCTCTGCAGCCAGAGATGAGAGCGTGCTCAGGAGGTGGCGGATCTGCATCCAATGAGGTGTTGGCCTCACCTCGTTGAGGGGCCACCCGGACTGGCTTGGTTGCCCTTCCTGACTCGAAGGTAGATGGTGCATCAGTTCTAATTAAATACTCACTGAAGATCCCTCTTCCCTTTTGTGCGTGCGTGTGTGTGTGTGTTGGGGGGGGGGACAAACTGATGGGAAGCTGGATCCTCTTTTGATACACATTGCTATATCGCGTTATATTTCAAGAATATGCACCTTGGTTTATGTATATTTTTGTATACTATTCGTCATTTTCTGTTTCTTTGGTCAGGTTTCTCCTAATTAATAGTCAGCATGAGAAGAGGTAGAAATTCAGCAGCTACCATAATGGTTCTGCCAGAGAACATAATTATAGACATTCTGCTTCTTCTACCCGTTAGAGGGATTGTAATGTGTAAGTTCACCTGCAAAACCTGGTTCCAACTGATCTCGAGCCGTCATCTCCAAGCTTCACTTTGCTCATGCAAAAGAGTGCATTCTACTCCGAAACTGGGACGTTGATCATATTTCAAGAATTCTTTACTTAATTGAGCCATCCGAGATCAATCCCAAGTATTGCTGCTGTAATGGGATTAAATCTGGTTATCAAGTTAACATGAAGCTTGATACTAGATTGAAAATTCCTTTATGCAATGATGAAATATTGTTCATTAGAAGAGGAGATTAGACGCTCTTCCGATCTGCTTTATCTGGGGGGAATAATAAGAGGAAACGTACCATCAAGCTGGACACTTACACGCACCGATTAGAAATTGTAAATTCTTGTAATGGCATCTTTGTTTGTATGACAGACATCGGCATTGGCTTCCAATTATTTTGTGCAATCCTGTTACAAATGAGTACATAAAACTTTCAGAAGCTGGCAATAAAGACGGTCGATTGCATTTGTATAATGGATTTGGATTTTGTAATGAGACTAATCAATATAAGGTGCTTAGAGTGCTCTACCCAGGAAATGCTGAAATATACACACTTGGAACCGAATCATGGAGAAGTATTGGGTTTACTTCTGGAATTAATGACTTCAAAGAGTATCCTACCTATTCGAATGGGGTGCTTTATTGGGTTGGTGCATCAAATGCACTGCTTGTTCTCTCATTTGAGTTCAGCAGTGAATGCTTTAGAACACTTCCAGAGCTTCCGGTTGAGCGTCATATTAGAACATCTGTGGGACTAGTTGGAGATCGTGTATGTTTGTCTGCTCGTTCTGTTGATGTGATGGTCATCTGGGTACTGAATAATTGCAGTGGTCAAGCATCTTGGTCAAAGTTGGTTTCGGTTGATACCTGGAGTTTCGATTTAAATGATGATCCGGAAATTTTTATGAATTTCCAGCTGATAAATTGCTCAAAATGCAAGGACTCTTTTATACTTCATACGCTTCGATCCAAATTGGTATATTATGATCCTAAAAGAGAAGAATGGAAGAAACTCAAACTTCATGGGCTCAAAATCCTACCTGAACTGTTTATGCATACTCCAAGTTTTATCTCACTCAAGGATGTCATGACTGGCGCTCTTACTAAATCTGTGTAAGATCTTGAATCATCTTTTCATCACTTATTTACTTAAAATATTTATTTATATCTAGTTAGTTTGTGTGGGCCTCTGCTATCATCAACTGTGCTTTTCTTTTGAACCCGTGGTGACCCCCTGAACTAGAAGCAGGATAACAAGATATTGATAGATTTAGTGGACGTCCTTCATACGTTCTGTCAATATATTTGCTGATTCTCAAAGAAAAATTCAATTTTGGAGAGGTTATAACTATTAAGCGTTCAGAGCAAATTTTGGTGATCCAACCATTTAGCATCAGGAAGCCACGGATTATGGCTGTTTATGTTCATTGATGGATGTTGGAAAAGTGGTAATGCACATTTACACATGACAAACTCAAGTGTGCAACAGTAGCATAAGATGTAGAAATACTTTTGGGACTCATTGATAAAATCATGACTTGGCTCAAAATTGACCTGTCAGTTAATCATTATTCTGAAGACTAAATTCGGCCAATTGGATATGTCATACAGAGAATTTGTTGGCCAACTGCATTGATTTTACTACCAATAGACCGACTGCTGTAAAGGTGCATGAGCTTCTTAAGCTTCCAACTGAGCTCAAAAACAAAAAGTAGAGAAGGAAATTTAAGAGAAGAAAGTATTTATATGTTTGTCCTACAAATTAAAGATCTTCATATAAATCAAAGCACATGCATTTAAAGAGCACTAATTGTGAAATTCAGGAAGAATAGATTTGGATAATAACAACTTAGTGAAGTCCTACGTCTCTTTGTATGCGTTGTGTCAGCTATTGCAGGTTCAATCTCTTTGATCGGCATTTGAGTCCCTATGACTAAACAAATTCTGATTTGTTATTTGCTGTTACTGATGCTTTATTAATATGATGAATTTGAGAAAGTTGTGTGATAATGGTGCTTTTTAGACAACCCTTCAAATGATGAAACAGGTCGACTATGTTCAAATTGCACAGGGAGACCAGATCTCTCTATTTCAGGGAGGATGCATATGCATAGCTGCTATTCCAGGAAAGGTCATCAACTGCACACAGGACTGAACAATATTTTGGTGATATATACGATCAGTGTTGTCTGTTATTGTTTTTATTTTCTAGTGAGTATTGTAATATAAATTCTTGTTTCTCTGATTATTTTGTGGAGATTGGAGAATCACTGAATGGATGTTGAAATGGCTTCCGGCAAGTATCCGTGTAAACTGTGTCTTCCAGAATTTCCCCTTTCTTTTATTATTATCTGTAAGGTAACTACAGTATCTTTCCAATTTTTTTTTTTTTTATAGTAACATGATGACTGTAAACAGATTTTAGGGGATAAAAATCACTTATGTACTTCACCTTCGTATAATTATCCTTTTAAAATTGAAGTCCCTCTTCGCAAATTTATTTCAAAATTGTCAAAAAAATTTCTACAACTGAAAATGAAGTTCTTTTTCTCAATTTAAGCTCTACCGTCTACTTTGACTACAAAAGGAATAATTTTTTTAGACAAAAAGTATGATAAAATGAATGAGACTCATGTGATTATCATCATTGATATAAAAGTAATGTGATGCGTTAAAAAGAAGGCGCTATGCTAGTTTATGTTTGAAATAAAGACCTAAAAAAGATTTTTTGTACTCTCTCCACTCTAAATATATAGCTCACTTTATTTTCTACAAGAATTAAAAAAAATAGTGAAAAAGCAAATTCTACAAATAATTTTTCTAGTATGTCCTTATTTAATAAAATTAAATAGTTATTATTTATATAGTGAAATTACATGTACAAATGAATGTATAAATAAGTTTACAGATAAACAATAAAATTATAATTTTATCTATATATTATATTTTTTTATTGTAGAATATGATGTGAAATTTCACGCAAGCTTTTTTTTTTTTGTAAACATATATGTACTCAAATTAAACACACACACACACACACACACACACACTATATTTGGACTAAAATCTCCCCCCCCCCCCCTTTTTTCCCAACTTGGGCTCTTTCGAAGAATAGGGTTTCATTTGAAGTGCGAAGGCAGAATTCCCATTCTCGTCCTCGGTTTCCAAATCCCAGCAGGCAGCACGAAAGCTGAATTTACTTTATCTGGTATGTTTTGCTTTATATATATATCCGTAATTGTTGGAGTTCACGTGAGTGTTAATATTCTTGGATTCAATTCAATAATTGCTTAATATTTCCATGCAATTTGTTGCGTATCAGAAAATTTAAAGAACCCTAATGAAATTTCGCCCTTCTTGCTTGACCTTTTTTGTTTTCCTCAGCCTTCTTCACTTCCATTGTGCAAATTAGCTATTTTTTGTTGTTGTTGTTGTTGTTTTGGGAGTCTTCTGAGTTTGAATATTTGTGGTACTTATAATTGATTATTATAATGCTTTATTTGCGACTGGATTGAGTGAGGGCTGGCCTAGAGGGAAAGTGTATTCCTTCATGTAAAATAAAAATCAAAACTAATACCTCATAATATATTGTCTAATAGCGTCTTACCTTACTTTACTGTTGTGTAGCTAAGAAATGAACGGTCATCCATTACCTTTTTCATAAGTTGCAGATATGCTTTCTCAAATAATAAGCTTAATGTGCTGAAGAAGTTTCTGCGTGATGATGAAGAACATAAAAAGGAAATCAATCAATCTGAATCTATTCTATTGAAACAGTAGAAATAAAAAAAGATAGGAGATTTGATCACTAAGTATTTTATATGCATTTTTACCATCAGATTTTTAAGAGCCTTTGCAATTACTTTATATATGCTACAACTTAGCACCCTAGTATTCCTAACATGTCCATTTTCTATTTATGTTATCAGATCTGACCTAATATTAAGCATGAGAAAAAAAAGAAATGAGGGAGCTTCCATTATGGATCTACCAGAACAGATCATGACTGAAATTCTGCTACATCTACCAATTAGAAAGATTGTAATGTTTAAGGCCACGTGCAAAACCTGGCACCGTTTGATTTCAAGCACTCACTTTGCCAACCTTCACTATGCACATGCAAAAGAGTGCATTCTAATCCGGCACAAGGGCTATACTGAAATGGCAAGAATGCTATACCTAATTGAGCCATCCAAGATAGATAGCAGTTATTGCCGTTGTGATTTGATTGAAACTGCACAACCAGTCAACATGAAGCTTGACACAAAATTGAAGATTCCATTATGCAATGATGAAATGTTGCTCAACAACAATGATAATGCTGAAGAAGATGCTTCCGGTGAGGGTATTACTAAGCGGAAACCTACTATCAAGTTGAACTCGGTGAAGCACCATGAGTTTAATATAGTGAATTCATGCAATGGGTTCCTTTGTTTGACAACAGAATCAAAGTTAACTGTTATATGTAATCCTGTTACTAACGAGTACATAGAACTTCCAGCTAATACTGCTATTTCCCATAGTTCTGCGCAGAGTTTTCTTGGATTCTGTCAAGAGACTAAGCAATATAAGGTGCTTCGATTGCTAACTCTATCGGAAAAGAAACTCGCTCAATGTCCAATTGAAGGAACAGAATTTTATAGTTATTATGTGGTTGAGGTACTCACCCTTGGATCCAATTCATGGAAAAGCATTGGCTATCCTCCCAGCTTCATCAGGTCTGCTTTCTGTCATATGCATCTGAATGGAGTCCTTTATTGGGTTAATCGTGAATATTGGACTGCACCTGGTTTGTCTTTTGGGCTTAGCAGTGAGTCTTTCAAATCGCTTCAACTACCTCGAATTGATCCTTACAAACAAATAAGCATGGGAGCAATAAGAGGTTCTCTTTCTCTATGTGTTGCTTCTATCGGTTCAGTGGATATTTGGTTGATGGAGAATTGTGGTATTCCAGAATCTTGGATGAAGTTGGTCTCCATCAATGCTCATACATCAACTATTTGCAGTACCCCTTTCCAGTTGGCAAGTTGCTCAAAATGCGAGGCATTCGTCTTATTTCGTTGCGTTTACAAGACAGTTTACTTTTATGATCCTAAAAGTGGAGAATCCAGGAGTCTTAGAATTCGCAAGAGCCGAATGGAAGCTGAATCAATTGTGCATACTCCAAGTTTTTTCTCTCTCAAAGATGTTGGCCCTGGAGCTAATATCATGTCAATGTAAGATATCCTTCTACTTAACATCAGTTAGTTTTATTTCCTTATTTGTATCAGATAGTAATGTGCTAGTTCATGATGGCAACTTCCATGCTGCTTAAGCGATAAGCGCAAAAATAAAATATAAACTTTAACAGTGGTAACGTTGTGGAAGAATTAATTGAACCTTGCTCTGTGGAATACAAAGCCTTTGTGGTAATTTGGACCTCGACATATTAAACTCGTTGCCATTTTGCATTTCCAATGTGTCATCTCGTTGAAGATGTTATAAAGATTGATTTATATATCTGATGTGCTAGTAACAATGCTTTTTTGCCATAAATCTGAAAATTTTGAAATAATGAGGATCATTCTTCTTAACAGTCTTATAACTGTTTTAATCTTAATGAAACAGATCAACTAGGTTCAAACTACCTGGGGAGACCAGGCCACCTTATTTGAGGGAAGAAGCATAGCTTGTGCAAACAGACCATGTGCTCTGGGTTGTAGTTTCCAGTTAATATTAGCTTCTTTTCTTGACTCATTCAATTTGAAAATGTAATTTTGTTCAAACGTGATACGTCATATGTGGCGTTTGGATTGTTCAATCAGAGGACACCAAGTGTTTCCGCCAAATGCATGGCGTTTGAATGAGACTAGTTTTGTCGAAGTTGAAATTTGCATCAATTCAGCCACAATGCCTTATATTTGTGATAAATAAGTTACCGTACCTTCATTCTTGTTCTTGTTTTGATCTAGCTACTTTCTTTAATTTCTATATATATTGTTCGTGGCTATAGAATGGGCTAGTTTTTCTAGGGAAACGACATCCGTTTCTCTAAGGAATCAACTTTACCATAAAAAGCCAAAAAAAACCACGGAAGGTTCCAAGAAATCACTTGTAGTTTTAAGAATTACTAATGGTTTCATATTTTATTTAGCAAAGTTGATTCCTTAAAAGAATTGACGTTTTCTTAGAAAAACTTTTGAGCGGCTATAGTCCACATTTGCGCCAATTAGGTTGCTATAGTTTTTATTTCAGTGTAGCCCACTTTCTTCAATTTGGTAACACATTCAATGCAAGTTATTTAGAGGACTATTGCACGTTAGGCTTTCCCATTTCCCACGTGGTTGACTGAACAATTCGTTTTATATTGGGAGTTTCCTAACAGCCATGTATGATTACATAACTCGTCTTGTTCTTGAATCGTACTAGCCAATGTATGCCATTCCATTAAATTAAATATTATTGTTATAGTATAATTCAAATGTGACTTTGATTATAAAAGGCAACAAATTATAATTAATGTTATTTTATAAATATTGGACACGTGATCGTGCTTAATTACAAATGACACACGCGTCCAAGATTTGAAAAATAACCATAACACTACAATTAGTTGTCAAATTATAAAATTTGGTTGACGTGAAATTGATGCATACAAATGACCTAATTCATAAAGATAGGGACCTAATTTGAAATTGCATCAACCTATATAATAAAACTGCAAATAAAATTGATCTACTTAAAAACAAAAATGGAAATTAACCTAGTGAAGAAATGGTTGATATTTATTGGCACAATGGTGACTAGATAAAGGCTTGTTTTAGTGGTAATAATAAAGACACGTCTTACAGATGTTTGATACATGTTGAGTCATATTCCATAATCACTATGATCCTGAAAAATTATAACTAAAAGGTAGTATAAAAGTAGCGGAATGTTGAATTTCTCTTAATAACTTTTGCTTTTAAAACTTTTCTAAATGCTATAAATTTAGCAAAAAGTTTTAGTTCAAGTTAACAAATAAAACTTTAAATCGAAAAACTAAACCAATAACTTTTGTTCATTAAAAAAATAAAAATTATTTTTCTTACGTAGAATTTTTAACTTTTTATATGAATTTTCTTAGTTAACTTGAATGTTTCCTTAAATCCATCACTATTCACGGCCCTACTTAATTCTAGTAATAATCTCTCGTTAGATGGATGATGGGATTATCCCTCTATGTATATATATGATAGTCATACACACACATGACAAGAGATTATTGAAATGACTGTGTGAGCCTCCACATAAAAGGGCTCATTGTATAGATTTGTCAAATAACCTCCCGCCATGTATGTATATAGTGAGATAGTCCACTATACATTTGGTGGGAGATTATTTTCGTACTTAATTCTTCGGCGGCAACAAGTGAATTTTTAAAGGTGAATTGTTTTTGTGTAAAATTGTAAAAGATGTCCTTCAACTTCGAACTATTTTTTATTTTGAACTTATGGGTTGTGCCTTTACCCTTTTCTTTGATGAACGGCGCGAATCATAGCCAACATTAAACCCTTCTAATCAAATCAAATCAAATCTACCGTAAAATTCCATTTCCGTCGACCCAAATCCCAATAAAAGAATTAACTTCATGGTGACTGAGGCTTCGGAGATTTTGTATATTTCAGATAATGAAGCTCCGGCTTCAGTTGACGATGATCTTACAGTGATATACGCTACACCCACTTCATTCAAGAAGGAAACCAGCAAAAAGAACCCGATTTTAGTTGAAAAATATCAATTTAGGGCCAAGATATACTATGATCTAGTGAATGATGATGATGATGATGATGATGTAAAAATCCTTGCTTCTTTCCCGAGAAAACGCAAAAAGATTTACAGAGGCGAGTCGTCTGGCCAAAAAGCAGCAAAGGATGCAGAAATTGTGCCACCTACAACAACAACATTCATGTGCGAAATCTGCGTCGATGAGAAGCCCACTAAAGAATTATTTCATGTTTTGGGTTGCACTCATTCTTATTGTTCTGAGTGTATGACGAAATTCGTGGCATCAAAGTTACAAGAAAATATTACTGATATCAATTGCCCTGTTTCTGGGTGTCAAGGCTTCTTAGAGCCTCAGCATTGTCGTTCCATATTGCCTCAACAAGTGTTTGATAGGTGGGGTGATTTGTTATGCGAGAAAGCTATTCTTGGATCCGAAAAGTTGTATTGCCCATTCAAGGATTGCTCGGCATTGTTGATCGATGACACCAAGGATATCGAGCAATCGGAATGCCCAAATTGTAAAAGGCTGTTTTGTGCGAGGTGTAAAGTTCCTTGGCATTTCGGAATAATGTGTAAAGAATTTCAGGAATTAACCAAGGATGAGACGACTAATGAATATAAGAAGCTGATGGAACTGGCCAAGACTAACAGTTGGAAAAGGTGTCCCAATTGCAAGTTCTATGTTGAGAGGTCTGGTGGCTGCTTCTTCATGACGTGCAGGTATGAGCTCTGTTTTTTTGTTTAAATTTAATTCAATACTAATCATGTCCGAACTAATTGAATATCTGTATCAGAAATTCCTCGAATTGGTTTGCCTTTTGGAAGTAAAGACTGGTTTCCTTACTGATTTACTGTTGATTTAGGTGCGGATACACCTTCTGCTACCAATGTGGAGCTCATGCGACGAATCACTACTGCGCAAACTGTACCGGCAACGCTACTGCAGGAGCTATACACGTTGATCGGAATGTGAATATGATATTAAATGCTCCTGCTTTTAGATTGTGGCATAATATGCAGTAGTAATTATTTTTTCATATAATACTTGAAGTTTTACAAGAAAATCAGCTTTCTTAGAGCCTTTTGATAAGTTGATCTGTTTTGCTTATGAACCAGAAGCTTTAGAAATTATGCCTGCTTAGTTATATATTCTGTTACAAGTAAGAAGTTCAAGAGCTCCAATTATTGTATCTACCGAAACACAGTAGTAGAAGTTCTGCTCCGTCTCCCAGTTAAAGGGATTGAAATGCACAAGGGGATTGAAATGTTTGTGCACGTGTACAACTTGGCGCCGTTTGATTTCAAGCAGTCACTTTGCAGAAAGCCTGCTTAACTTCTTAACATGAAGCTTCACATTAAATTGAAGATTCCGCTATATAATGATGAAATGTTGATCAACAAAAATGGAGATGCTGAAACAAGCGCTCTGGGTGGTGGGAACTCGAAATTCAAAGGAACAAAGTTCTGTACTCACTTGGGA